>LZPO01044628.1:81670-94194 GCA_001675575.1 Neotoma lepida
TTTTTTTTATAAAATGATAGAAATCTGACAGTGGCCATCAAAATTATGAATATATGCATCGTCTGATCCAGTAACTCCTCTTCTGGGAGCCTGGCATATTGTGGAAATGACAATTTGTAAGAAGACATTTATACAAGGTTATTCACCACAGTCTTGGTGACCATGTCACAATACTGGAAAGCACACACATGACCATCAATAGAGACCACATGAAGTAAACCCAGCTATCTTTGCAGGCTAAAACACCATACTGCTGTACAGGAAAAGCAACCAGTGATGAGCTCAATAAATAAATATGGAAGTATCTCGAAGACCTATTATTCCTTACCAAAAAAGTAGGACAGGGAACACTGCACATAANGTGCCATCATTTATGTCTTTAGCAGGAGAGGGAACAGGCAGGCACATGCATTAGCAGGCATTATTAAATCACCTCTGGAAGGAAATGCAAGAAGCTAACAACAATGGTTACAGAGCGAGAAAAGTAGGCTCAAGAGACTTTTTACCAGACGCCTTCCTATTTATTTTCATTTCTGAACTAACAATGTATTTATTGCCTAGTTAAAAACTGTATTTTAAAGACATCAAAAGCAATGCAAGCATCTGTTGTGGCTTGACTACGTGGAAACTGTTAGCCAAATATGCCCTGGAAAGTGCCTCATCCGGGTGCAACTGAGCCCTGTTCCCCTCTGAGCTCCACATTTTCTTCTGCATAACAGCTAGAGCTTGGGAGAGAGCATGCTGGGCATTCGAGATGCCCCACATTTGGCAACTATTTTTGAAATCTTTTAAAATGACAACGAAGCATCAATGGCAAAGACAGGCTAATAGCATTTTACACTTTAAATACAGCATGAGAGACTTGGATTCTGGTGGGTTTTCAGTCTCATTTTTCAAAGACTGAAGATACCATGGGGGTGGTTTTCCAATGTCACTAAAAGTAAGGCTCATATCTAGATGTGGACAGACACAGTCGCATGTGGGTGCCAACCAGAACCAGCTGTCTTGACGTCTCTAGGATAATGGAAGACTTTCTCGTGTGAAAAGCTTCCTGTCTGCCTGCATTACCAGAAGACCTCAACTAGCCCACGGAAGAAATAATAGCTCTGCCCAAATCTATGATCACATTTTTATAGGAATTCTGCAGGAAAAAATGTCATAATTCAATGCGCTGATGGCACTGCTGATTCAATTTTCTGCTTGCATAAATGCCTGCTAAATCCCTTATTATGAACGAGCACGCTGGCCTCAGGTAAGAGACCTCCTGCTCTCATCACCGCAGCCACCAGAACTAATGATCCTGTAATAACTCACAACTGATAGACTCGAAGACTGGCCTCACCCACCACGCCGTTCTGCGGGCTGGTGTTAACAGCCTTGGCAAGCAGAGGCAGAATTTATGGGCAATGAACAGGGATTAAAGGATTATCTAACGAGATAAAAGCACGAGGGCAAAACTATTTCTAATAAGGTGGTTACAGCTCTCTGTCCTGACAGTGGCAGCAATCTTGGTAAACATCCCGGAGAAGGGTGTTGCAGCTTATGTTATTATTGATGGAAGATAGAACTCTAATAAAAATTCAGCAAGTATAGAAAATGTCAGAGATGGTTTCATTTCGTGTGTAATAAAGTCAGACACATAAAAATAACATGTTGCCTATAAAGAGACTGTTGTGCCTGATATTGGTACGCAGAAGCATAGAGCAAGGGACTAAGAGTTTGCTGGCAGCAGAGACATCCACAAAAACAAACCCCTACACTTGAACATGTACCACATTCTGATGTGAGCTGGGGCCTGGAGAGATGGTTCTGGGAAACACCCTGTCCTTCAGGTCCCTGAAAGCCTGTATCTCCCACTCTGTGGTTTGCAAAATCAAAGATTCCTAGAGGAAAAATGGAGCCCAGATTTGAAAACAAATTTCCAGGGTATCAAAACCCTGGCTTTTAGTCATGATGAATGTAAACTAGAGAGGATNCTAAATGTTCTTTTCCTAAGCCCTAGCGTGGAAATGGAAATTCTTATCATGAGACAAATAAAACAGGAGTGAGAAGGGGTGGGTGGATGCTGAGTCTGTGGGTCCCAGTTAGGGGGCACCCTGTCTGAGGACAGAATCACACCTGGCCCTGGCAACCTAAGCTTAGCTCTACCTGCTGGGGAAAGGTGTTCTCATCTAGGGGAAAGACCTGAGCTGTGACACCTTCACCTGCAACTCCACATCTCTTTGGGGAAGGCTGTAGGCGCCACTGTTACCTGAGCAGCCTTGCCACCACTCCTACCCCATAGTTCTCTGCCACAGCAGTCCCAACCTCACTTTGGCATAGCGTCCTCCCTTTGGACACTAAAGATCCACCCTTTACACCAGAGTGAGCAAGTGAGACTTTTTCAAACAGACTTCTGTCCCTTTCTCTTTTTAAGTACTAGGTCTTCTGTTTTGGTTTGGGGTCTGTTTGGTTTTGGTTTTGTTTGTTCATGGTACAGTTTATTTCTACTTAAAAGTGGAAATAGTTCATAGAAATGGATAAAAAATATTTTTTTGTGTATTTGCATTTTGAGATAGGGTCACACCATNTACCCTGTCTGGCCTGGAACTGTAACCTGCCACTGCCTCCCGAGTGCTGAGATTGAAGGTGTGTACCACCATGCCCAAGGAGGTGGTTAAGANACTTGAAGGTACCATTCTCGGCTTGGCAACTCAAACCATTCCTCTACAGATTCCAAAAAAAAGATAATCCATCTCCCCATCACACCCTGGCTTCCCATAAAGTTCAGAAAAAATTAGTGAACATGACCCCTGGTCCCACTAGGCAGAAATAAACATGGCTGGTGCTCAGCCTCTAGGTAAAAACTAACACAATTAATAATAAACTCATCCTATTTCACTGAGAATTCTCCTTGATGCCAACATTAAAAAAATCAATGATCTTTTCAACTTAATAGCCAATCTGGAAAGTAATTTTAAAAAAATAATTGTTTTCAGAAATGGAAAATGCTCAGACCTGAGTGTGTCCTTCTATTACCATCGGTAGCTTTACAAGGCCATTCCTAGGCCTTGTATAACATTTATAAGAAATAATTATACCTCTAATGATTATTATACCAATTGTTTGTTCTAATCAATAGTTAAGGACATACGCCGACGAGGGAAATAATTAAACATTTAATATTGCTCCTTATAAATGAGAGGAAAACTGAAGGTGATAGAAGCATTGGGACTTTACAGGATGAGAAACCGCNGAGTCCCAGGTGACGGGGTCCCAGAATGTGGGACAGTGATTTCCACTTTGCCAAGGAAACCGGATGTGTCTGGAATCAGAACGACAGTGACATTAACAACCTCATGGGAGCTGTGGTCAGACAATGGGCCAGGGTTAGAAATGGCCTGTCCCCATCCAAACTCATGCATAGACTGATTTTTTTCTACTTGGCAGTGTTGGTGTAAACATGAGGTAGAGGCATTTGGGCCATGAAAGTGGAGTCCTCAGAAATGGATTTCTGTTACTTTATGGGAATGGTTTACCATTACCTGTCCATGGTGTTTCTTTTTCTCTTCCCAGTGTCCGCCTGTCATTGTGCTNTCCATCATGAAACAGTACAAGACCTTCACTAGTTGTGGCTGCCCATCGTGGGTCTCCAGAATGACCAGTCAAAGCCATTCTCTTTTTCTCATCAATTACCTAGCTATAATGCAGCAGAAAGCAGAATACGACACAGCCCAACCCCGAATTTCTGAATTATCTCACAGAAGACATTCCTTACAAAAGCAGCTAAGGAGCCTGACTGCCTTGAGACGTTCTTTAGGAATGAAGTNTAGGCTCAAATAAGCATGGGGAATCACACATAGGCTGCCTGCCCTCGAAGAGCCACAACAACATTAGGATATTAAAGGCTCACAGAAGCTGAAGGATAAAGATGCCAAATCAACATTTAACAAATGTTCCACTTCTCTTAGGGGCATTAGCACTTGGAACTATTAACACCTATTAAGACTTTCCTAGTTTCAGTGCTCTACTTGAACAATTAGTATAGGACACCTCTACCCACCCTCAAAGGTCCACCACCGCAGAGAATTCTAATTACTGAAAGAGCAGGAATGGCCACAATTCAGGTCTTAATGTGAAACTGATCAATACTTGAGTTGGCACTGTCCATATAATCACCATGTAACCTTAGTGACCTTCTATTTACCTGTAGCTTTAATTGCATCATCTACAAAGTAGGGCTCAGGATTATTCACAGAGATGCTGAAAACCTTAGATACACTAAGACCAGGAAACTGTCTGATGTCTGCTACCGCTAGCCTTATTGTAACTCTCCTCACNTTGAGTGAAGGTCCCTACAACTCATGCCCCAGAGACCAGCTCCACATTCAAAGAAAGGACAGGTAAACCATTCCCATAAAGTAACCAGAAGTCCATTTCTCAGGACTCCACCTTGATGGCCCAAATACTTCTACCACATGTTTACACCAACACAGCCAAGTGGAAAAATTCCGTCTATGCATGAGCTGTGACTCCTGCTCCACTCACCATGCTGGATTTCCCCGACATCAAAGTATCCATTCTTTCAGTTCTCTTATGCTTCCCGGTCCCCGACTGTCACCTCCCCGTATCTCCAACTTTGTCATTTATTTTGTGGCAACCAAACTCTAAACTCTGTTAGTCCTTACAAACTCTGTGAGGATAGTGGGCCTTAAGGAAATCTTCACACTTGCAGTCTGCTATCACAACCATTTCCATCCACCNTCCTAGACCTTATCTGACAACGCAGTNTGCCTGAAATTGTCCACGCAGCCTTCTCTGACATTACATGGGGCATATGAAGGAACAAATGCAAAAGGAATAACCCGAGGAGAAGCCTGAAGTGGCCAAGTGGATTTCTGACATCAGCCACATTTATGGAAATCACGCTACACAGGTCCTTGAGACNGGTCTTTGGATCATGGATCTCAGAAGTCCAGGGACCCAGTCTTTGAGGATGGAGCTGATGGTCAGCATCATATCAAGTTCTCATCTTTGTCTTAAGCATGCCGCTAAAGTTGGAGGACCATGACCCTACATTTAAGAGGGCATCTAAAGTTAAGCCCACTCAACAGATAACCCGTGAAAGTGCCTCATCAATTAAGGCATATTATAGCTAATCTTAGTTGTCAACTTGGCTATATCTAGAATTGACTACAACTCAACCCACTGGGTACCTCTGGGAGGGACTTTTCTCAATCAGATTATTGAAGCAGGAAGAGCCACTCTAACTCTGGGCCATATCCTTTAGAGGTATCTCACGTAAAAGGATATGGAGAAGGACACTCTGCTTTTTGTCTGTCTGTGCTCACTCTTGCTGGCAAGTCCATCTATCCTATTGCTATGGCCAGTGTTAAAATCAACTTCTTCAGGATTCCACTGTAGACTGAAGATCAGCAGCTCTCCAGGAATCTTCCAGGACTTCAGGGCCAGAATAGGAATCCTGAGACATCCAGCCTGATGGACTGAACAGCTACCAGATTCTCTGCCTTTTTATCATCAGGCAGCCATTGTTGGAGTACCTGTACCATACCTCTAAGGCAGTCCAATAAATGTTCTTTTAGTATACGCATATATATATATATATGTGTGTGTGTGTGTGTGTGTGTGTGTCTGTGTGTGTGTGTGTATGTGTATTTTCATTCTATTGGTTCTGTTCCTCTAAAGAACCCTGACTAATCCAAAAAGTATCAACCAAGTTAAACAAGAGGCACAGGCCGATAATAAGACAGGATCTGTGAGGACATGGTAACTGAAAGTGGACATAAAGGGGATGGCAGATCAGGACCTGGCATGCATACACTCACTTCTCACCTGAGACCCAGAGGAACCCCTTAAGGGTTCAGGCCCTGTGCAGATTGGTGACAGAAACAGGAATTCAGACTCCCCTTTGGTTAAGAGGCCACCATGTCTACAGAAATTACCACAGGCTGACAGTACACTTGATGAGAACTGGAGATCTCCTTGCAATCGCTCTTTGGCTCACTCCTGCACAAGCAACCAGAGAACAGAAGTGCACACACAGACCTCTTCCAGTCCAGAGACCTAACAGTCACCCCAGAGACCAAGTTCCAGAACACTTAAAAAAGAGTAGCTACTTCACTAGGCCAAAGAGACCTTGTCCGAGTTGATTTTACCCAGTTTTATACCTATAATTAGGCAGTCAAAGCTTGTTTGCCATGCAGTTCTAANGTATTAAAAATAAAATTGACTGTTCTTCTGACCTCATGACTAAACAGTTTACACTGTGTTCCTTCTTCACCTTTCAAGATTTGTCACACCTTAATCTTTCTTTATTCCTCGTTGTCTCCTCCAATTACTCTATTGTATTTGTCAAATTCCTTCACTGACTCAGCGCATCCCTATTCACTGAGTGCCTTTCTCNGGAGGCTTCAAAGTGTGAGTGATCACTCTCTTACCCTTAAAACTCACAGTCTGGAAGAAAACTCTTTCTAAAACTACTTGAGAAACAAGGTTGGGGCAACTCTCACCACTGTAGTTTCCCTCATGTGACTGGCTGGCCTGTGTCAAGAACTAAATAATACTTGTACAATTTTGAGATGACCAGTAATGAATGACAAGCTCCTTGGTGATCAAGAATGGGCATTTTACATTCAGCTCAGAGTTTGGAGCCTGGCTCTGCTCTTTCTTTGCTGTGTGACCTGGGCCCCTCTGACCCTTCCATTATGGGGATGAGAATAGTTCCAGTCTTGTATGGTCATTTTGTAAATTCAAAGATGATTCATACAAAGGGCTCAGTACAGACACGGGGAGCAGATGCCATTTCGTGCCCAAGCCACTAGCAATCCTCTTGTAGGCTTTTCGGAACACTTAGAGGGATTAACTACCGTTTTCTAAAGCCACTGTTGCTCCTGGACCAGAGAATCCCGGCCAGGCAAGCCTATCACACTTTTTTTTTTCTTTTTTGCCTTTAGAAAAGGTAGTTGTTCTTCAAATAGATGTCAAAGATCCTGATGAAATCTGGAGCCTCACATACAGTGTTGCCTGGTGATAACTGTACAGAAGCTCCTGTAAAGATGAAATTGACCTGTAACTCGGCAAAGGAGAAACAATAGACCGAGGGAAACAGCACAGAAGACAGTAGGGCATCCATCTCCCCACCAGCATGCCGTTCTTTGTAGACCTCTCCATTCAGGCAAATAATTCGTTTGGAAGTTAATGTAAGACAGGTATGAAAAAATATGTAAATAATGAAAAAAGATAAGAGCGGGCTCAATGGCACATCTCCTTTGATGTTGTGGCTACACTTCCAGCAACGTAGCCTACAGAAGTGTGTACAGCAGTATGACAGACTTAATCTCAGAATATTCTAGCAACTGTGTTTTAATAATAACTAAAATCAGGAAAGAACTCAGATGCAACAATGGGAAATGGATAAATAAGTAAGTATATTTCAGGCACAGATCTCACGGAATATTATATATTGAAATAACATATGTGGAGAGTTCTCTAAGATGTATGACTTGAAAAAGCAAGTATGAATTAAGATGAAGGTAACTACTGCCTTCTCACAGCAACTCCCAGAGAGTACATGAGAGCCTGTAGATCCAGCCCTGACAAGAACGGCTACAGAATAACAGAAGCAAGAAGGTAAAGGACCTTTCCTGATTTCTCTCTACCTTGTATATGTTTTTTTTTTAACTTAAAAACAAAGACCTTGCATTTCCTAGCTATCAGTTCAAATGCACCAACCAAATTATAATTAACATCAAGCTAAAGGAAAAAACTCTGGGCTTTTCTGAAAAACCTGACAAGCTTTTCCGTTAAGGCAGGCAATGCTTTCAGCAGGGTGTTGTTGGAGATGAGGAAACTGACAGTCATTGTCCCCCCCAACCCCTGCCTCCTGATGATGTACAAAACAATACAGGTTGTAGAGATCCTGGCCTCCAGGTCACCCTAAACCAGGGTCAACAACCTGTGTCCCAGGGCCAGACCTGGCCTCCTAGTTGTTTTGTGTAACCCATTAGCTAAGTATATTTCTTTACATTTAAAAATATTTGAAAAAATTTAAAATTATTTCATAACCTAAAAAANTTACAAAGCTCAAGCTCAGTTTGCACACCTGAAGTTGCCTAGAAAGCAGCCACGCCCTCTCATTTGCATANGACCAGGTCTGCATTTGCCTCTAATGCAGATGTCAGTTATTGCAACAGAATATATGGACCTCAANGTCTAAAATATTTACTAGTTGACCTTTCAAGGAGAAGATACACACATTCTCTGACTTGGTTGAGTCTCAGCTCCCTTTTCTGCAGGGCAGGCGTGGGAAAAGCCCAGTCCACAGAGAAGTTGTGAAGACAGAATCTAATCATGTATGACATGCTCGACACTATTCCCCAGTTTTCACATTTTAACACTGAAATTGTACTTTTTAAAACAGCTGATAGAGTGTCAGCTTGATTTGCTTTTTAAGAATAGTTTGTAAGACTTGCTGTATCTACCAGTCACAGTGTGTCAGACAGACGAAGCTCACCGAGCTTCCCTGCTGGTTATGTAACGCTTTCACCTGTAGTTATGATTCTCATTAACCTCCATTTGCCAATCCCACTCATATTATAACCAGCATCTGTTCATAAGGGCTGCCCTCTGCACACACACACGATCAGTCCTCCCATGGTCTTCAGGACCCAGCCATAGAAGCTCTTCTAGCAATACCAGCTCACTCTGACCCCAGTATGTCAGGCTGGGATCTTTCTAAGAGGTCCTCGGGAGAACATGAGGAACACCTGTGACCTTGGGAGAACATGAGGAACATCTGTGACCTTGGGAGAACATGAAGAACACCTGTGTCCTTGGGAGAACATGAGGAACACATGTGACCTTGGGAGAACATGAGGAACACATGTGACCTTGGGAGAACATGAAGAACACATGTGACCTTGGGAGATCATGAAGTATACCTGTGTCCTTGGGAGAACATGAGGAACACCTGTGACCTTCAGGAAGGGGCTGCATTAAGAGACAACAGCAGCAACACCAACCCACCCTTAAGGAGCAGAGACACAAGTCCCCAGGCTAACTGCTTGGCTAAGTGTGTAAATCATCACTCACAGTAGCTTCTCCTTGAGGTGCTTCGTCCCTGTTATACAGGCCCAGGAAAGTCGCCACAGCTCAGGTCCCAGTTGTCAGCACAGCACCAGCTGACAGCAGGAGTCCTTTCCTCCTTCTGTTATCAGCAGGTCTCAAATGTCAGTGAGCATCAGAAGGCCCAGGGGACCCTTCATACAGGCTGTTCTCCACTCTCCTACGGCCTCTGCCCAGCAGCTCTGAAGGAAGCCAGAGAACAAGCTTCCAGAAAGTTCTCCAGAGACACTAATGCTCCTGTCCAGGGCACTTTGTAAACCAGAGATCACACCCCTGAGGTACTGGACAGAGAAAGCCCTTCCCCAGCCATTACCTTTATGCAGTGGATAGCTGTTTTGGCTTTTGGCCATAGGACTGCCCCTATAGTGACAACAGGTAACCACGACACCTGCCTAAGACCTCCCGCAGGGCATGGCTCAGGGGGAGACCCTTAAGACTATGTCTTTGTGACTAGCCCTTCTCCTTCTGCTTCTGGATCACTCCCGGTCTCAGAAGCCAGACCAAACCAGAATTCTCCAATGAATCACCTCGCTCTCCCTCTCTGTTCCTGTATCTGCTCCCTCCCTCATTCCATAAGTTGTCCCTGAAGTAAAACTATCTTTATTGCTATATAAACTATTTGGGTTAGCCTCGTAATTAATCTTACACCTTTATACTTCCTACTCCCCACTCACATCACACCACTTCTTCTATACAACAGGACATCACGTATTTGAAAGGAGAGAAGCCTCCATTGTTGTCTTGATAGAGCTCATCACAGGATTAAGAGCCAGACTTCTGCAGCCTAGTCCTGGTGGGCTAATAACTAGCTGGGAGTTTGGGAGCAAGTCACTTCTCCTGTTTGTTCTTATGTCCAACAGTGAAAAGGCCAAATAATATTTCCAAAAGGTTCCCCTGCAGACCACCACCGCCAATGTGCCAATGTCCCAGAACACTCTCCCTTCCCTGGGCTCTTATTGCAGATCCAGGCAGCTGCTAGAAGGGTCTTCTCATAATGAATGAACCACTGGGAAGTTCCTGGTTGAGACTTAATTCAGCAGACGGCAGTGGAATGATGTCCCCAGTGGGCTTTTAGATGTTTGTATGACACAGAACTTCAGGTAGTAACTAAACTAGCAAATTATTAAANAGAAGATATTGGGAACAAGTCCAGACCATACCATCACTCCTGAAAAAGACTTAGCTCCCACTGGGCAGCACTGAGACAGATGGAGGCCTCCTTCCACCTGCATCTCTTGAGAATCTCTTCTCTCTCTCCTGGTTATCATGTCTCTAAACATCAGAGTCTGTTCCATCTCTGGTTCTAATCTTTGGTNAGGAATAAACTCACACTTAATTTAATTTTCACTGTGTNCACAGGACGTGAGAATAGCTGATGCAGCAAATAGTCAAGTGTGACATAGTAGGTTCACAACATTTATGACAAAAAATTATACTTGGTACAAATGTGGTATGATAGAGTATTGTAGGAGATCAGCCTGACCTAGTCTAAGGCATTAGAATGGCTTCCTCCAGTAAATGGCATAGAAATTGAGACCTCATGGATGAATTGGACGGGATATGAGACAGGGGCAGGAGTTTTCAAAGCTGTGGTAACAGACTGTGTGAATACTAGGGTGAATTTAATTNTTATACTAGGGTACATGAATTATAATATTATATTGAGATCTTAAGGAAGAGCACAAGAGCTAAGAGATGGGAGATCTATAATCTGCCTGCTTAATCACCTCTGCTATTGGACAGTTATGACATCAGGGTGTGGTAGTTTGAATGTAATTGGCCCCTATAAGCTCATGGGGAGTGGCACTACTAGGAGGTGTGGAGTNGGTATGGCCTTNTTNGAGGAAGTATGTCACTGCGGAGGCAGGCCTTAAGGTCTTATATATGCTCAAGCCATGCCCAGTGTCTCAGTTCACTTGCTGGTTCCTTTGGATCAAGATGTAGGACTCTCTGCTCCAGCACCATGTCTGCCTGCATGACACCATGCTTCCTGCCATGACAATAATGGACTAAACCTCTGAACTATAAGTCAGCCCNAATTAAATGTCTTCCTTTATAAGAGTTGCTGTGGTCATGGCGTCTCTCCACAGCAATAGGAACCCTGAGACACACNGTAATTTTCTCCATTTGATGAATTAAATACATATANGAAGCTACAGAATCAAGAAAAATAAAAGCAAAGGGAAAAGTAGATGATTCAGTCATNAACACACAGCAGTCAGTATGAGTGTTCTTGTCTTAGTAACTGCTTTTAAGGATATTAATTAATGTGTATGTGTGTGTACCTGCATTGGTTTGCATGCGCCATACACATGCAGGTGCTTGCAGAGACCACCAGAGTTACTGGACTTAGAGGTGGTTGTGAGTCTCCCACTGTGGGTGCTAAAAACTGAACCTGGGTCCTCTGCAAGAGCAGAAAGTGCTCTTAACTGACAAGCATCTAGCCAGTCAAGTGAGAAAATTCTACAGATAAGTTCCTGTAGAACCATTAACCAGACAGCTGGCATCTTCTTCTGACTGCCCTTCACCCGAGAGCCTGAATGTCCCTGGAGGCACAAGCAGTCCCTCGGTTCTTTCTAGAGCATCTCAGTTCAATGTTGACTAGAAACACACTAGAACAACTGTGCAAACACATGGTGGTTTTCCCTATCTGACAGAGTGCATTTCCTTTGGTGCCTGACATAGCACCAAAGATAGCAAGATGTAAACCACATTTAATCCATTATACACTTCAGATTTTTCTGTCACTAAGAGAGAGCCAAGACAACTGACAGAGAAGTCTATAAGTGCAGTTCCTGTTGGGGCTGCAGCTTGGGATCCATGGAAGTGACTCGACCCTTCAGAGTAGGAACCCACTGGAGGGACCAGGCTAATCTGTTACCGTGGCACCTCAGAGGGTACTCTGTGACAAAGATGGGCTCCCTAAGTCCCTTCTCTAGTCACACCCTTTATCAAAAGCATGTGAAGGCAANCACATGTCCTCAACAGAACACATCAATGCTGTCACATGAATTCTACAAAACAATCAACCAGCATTTGGAAATTCATGGCTATTTAGACAACTCTAGAAAGACAGAGCATGGCTTTGGGGTCGCTCACTCTCCTGCTATTCTTACTGAGGACAACAGACTCATCTGAAGGAGCAAGTGCAGGTTAGCTCTGCCTTTGAGAGACTGGAGTCNTGAGCTGATTAGGTGTGTGACTCTTCTTCACTCAGGGTAATTCAGCTATTTTTCTTCAACAGTCCTTTGTGTCGATAGTGAATGCTGTTTTGATTGTGTCATTCTGCCCCACTTGCTAGTCAGNCTTGAAACTATTCAGGGAAGACTTGGTAAACCAAATACACCTCAGACAAAGCAGCAAGGCAGGCACTTGGGGAGCCCTAGAAAGAAACACTTCAG
>LZPO01044628.1:107918-125936 GCA_001675575.1 Neotoma lepida
TGCAAGGAAGGGAGTCAGCATTTCCCATGGTGTGCACGGCTAGAAATGATGTATCCTTTACCTTGGTCGAAGGGCTTGTTGGGATTCCAGTTTCTGAAATAGTCATCCTAGGAAAGAAAAGTAGAAACAAAGGTCAGATGTCAGGGGCCTCNCCCTGCATAAAAGCTGCCTTGTCCTGTTTCCCAACACACAAAGGAGAACCCTCACAGCTTATAAATCTTCCCCCAAACAAACATTAGAATGCAATAAAAAACATCACTTTACTTCTCCAATCCTCGCCTTTCAAATTGTGCGTGCTAAACACTGGGAATTATAAAAACACCTCAACCTGATACGGAAACAGCTCAGCTCATCTTGGTTGGACATGTAAGCCCAGCCATCTCCTAAGTGTGAGGTGTATCTGCTATCAGTTATACTGTAGGTGATGCCTGGGCGCTCTCACTTCTGATTAAGCCCCTGTGTTTGTAACAGCTGATAATTTAACTGTCAGCATTTCTTTTACATGGAGACATATATCTTGTGGTGCACATTTGCAGTTTCCCAACACTTACCGAGCCTAAAACCAGATGGCCATTCAAGTGTTAGAACACCCCTGGGGTGTATGTTTAGCTGAATGTCTTTTGTTTTAGGGATGGGGGGGATGGGAAGCCAAGTCCTTTCCGCTCCCATCACGGCGGTCGTTCTTGCATGCAGTCTGTATCAAGCATGCACCAAGGTGGGTACTTCATTACTCAGTTCTTAGGGGTTCTATTAACCTCTCCTTACTGCTAGCAACCCTCTCCCTTCCACACAAACACCATTGGCCTCACTCTCCCCAGCACACCCACAGCTTGCAAGCAGGAAGGGCTATACTGTTCCGCAGCATACCACACCACCCCTAGGGCATTTTCAACTGATGGCCAATTTGTTAGCTATGTGATTTGGGGCAGGTACTCCACACATCACAGACACCTTTAAAGGGCTATCTGAAACAAGCCCTCAATTTCCCTTCTGGAGAAGTTAATTTACATCAAAGTGTACAATTAGTTTAAATTAGTGTCCTCACTGTCCCGAGCTGCAGTTCTTCTCCCACACAATCTCCTGTGGATTACACTGGCCTCCTCCTCGTTCAATTACCTGACTTTATTAGATTCTTGTTGAGGTCACCCAAGCCCTCAAATAGATCTTAGGAAACTGGATTTAGAGTTAAATTGGAACATATTGCTTCATGGCTAGTGATTCCACTTTGCAGAGTGTGAATAAACATGAACAGCCTCCCCTGGATCCCGGAGACTCAGCACCGAGCTATTTTTAACCCCAAGGAACTGGTCCACTTTGCTCCAGCTTTAATTTTATGGCACAGCTGTCGTGCTCACCTGAACTGCGTTGAGATCTATCCCATAAGCCATCACTAAGAAAGTCTAGAATAATCTATCTGCAACATCCCCCCTTCCACTTATTATTTCAAAAAAATCCAAATTTGGGGCACTGTGCTATCTAAAAACTGATAGCCAGTGCTAAGTGGTCTTAAGTAAAGGGTGGAAGTTGGGGGGATATTTAGCACTCATGTTTCTGTCTGATGCTCACTATCCTCTTAGCCTTAGACAATCCTGTTACCAGAAGAGTCCATTGTTCATGAGAACAGGGCAAGAGATAATCCCAAAGGATTGGTCTCATCACCAGAGGACAAAACTAATAAACTATTCAGGCTGCCGACCAATGCACTCTTCTCATGCAAAGTGGATGGCAGGCAGCAAGGGTGCTGTGGAGCTTCTGAAATCTTTTCACTTGAACATGTTGTCCTAGTCTAGGGGAGCTCTAGAAGCTGAGGATGTGTGTCCGAGGGACGGGCCAGAGCCTAAGATAAGTTCCTTTACTTTAATTTCACACGGTACATTCTCTTTGATATTCAAAAGGTTTGAACAGGTCCCAAGAACAGAATATTCCCTAGTGATTCAGAACACTTGAGAACCTGGATGGAATTTGAAGCATTCTTCTGGACCTTGTCTCTTTGCAGGTTAACTCTAATTGCTATTTTTACATTTTTCTTTTGGGAGGAAAGCACAGTTTTAAATATAAAGCCTCTAAAAGCTGGTATCTGCCTTAGAATATTTAAAACCCACTGCAAATGTTATAATACTCCCTAATTACCGCAAATGTGAAAGCACACCTTGAATGGAAACTCATTATGCAAAATAAGTCCTTCAGACAGGCCCTTGCCCAGGGAGGCCGAGTGGGATGAGGAACCATGCCCCGCATCTGATCGCTTTTTCTCCCACTAGAGCAAAGTAGATCACCAAAACACAGGCCAAGGAGCTGGGAGCTCCCAGAGCTTTGGGTATTATGAATTTTACTGTAGCTAGTGGAAAACCCTCCACCAGAGGCCAAGATCATGAGCACTGCAAGTACTCGATGCAACAAAGCTCATTGGGAAATGGGCAAGGGGCAGCAGGGAGGGGATTTCTAGCTGTCATATCCACTGCCAGGGTCAGAGTCCAAGGTGTCAGGGCATGAGTGATCACTATTCTAACATGTACAAGTGGTCCCGGAGAAGCCCACACTGGCTCAGCTGCTTCAGTTGACTCAGTCTAGGAGAAATTTTGATGAGGTAGAACCAGCAAGGCACAAAAAGCCAGGGATGAAGGAATGCCACCTAGAGACTTCACCTGGGAATCTGCTCATCCTCAAGTCCCACCTAACTAACCATTGGCATCCTTGAGAGACTTAAGGACAGCTATCTATGGCTCCAAACTGTCACTCCACCAATACCAGGCCTGGTCNCTTCTCTAAGGCTCAAGGCACAGCTTGTAGAAGCCAGGCTTTTATTATCTGTCTAAATGAAAACACAGGTGCTGCTGTCCTTTGCAGCATTCTCATTCAGCAGCAGGGTGCCTGGTCCCACACCACCCTGATGCTGCAGTCTGTGACAGTACATTCCTGCTTGCAGGACCCCAGAAGCCAGCGGCAGTGGCTGAAGAGCCCTGGACCCTGAGAGCCCTTACCTCTGACCATTTTCCTAGCCCAAGTAAGTTGATACCTATTCAAATTCGGATAGGGCTGAAGGCTACTAGATAGATGGGAGCTTGCTGGGTGAGTCTGTCTGATTTGGCCTCTTGACTAGAAATGTGGTCATCTAATGACGGAATTCTTTAAAAAGGCTTGCAAGGACCCAGAAACAGTTAATTTTCAGACATAACCTAACTAGAAGAGTAAACATCTAAATATGGTCATTTATTCAATTCAATAACTCTCAATGTATTGCCCAGACTGAGCAGCATGGATGGTAGAGTTGCTCCCTACTGCATTTAATGGTCTACCCTGCAGGGCCTGAGAGTGTCAGCTTCTGGAATCCAGTCAATTCTTAGGAAGAAAGGCAAATGCTAGTCCATAAGTGACCTACCCAACTCTCACTAGATAAGACTCTCCAAGAACCTACCAGTCTAAACAGAGGCTCAAGCATGAGTTTACTGACTGACAACTGAAATCATGGAGCATTTCGGGGCAGTAAATACTCTGTAGNGTCAGTCTGACAGTCAGAAAGTAAATTGATGGTTGTATGTCTAAGACGGAGGTAGGGAAGAATGGCTGGTACTCACAGCAAATGAAGATCCAGAGACTGGTTAGTACTGTAGTACCATGTTATCATGTTAGCAGAGACAAAAATCATATTTCAACGTTTACCTCATTCACTAAATATCCCCAGAAACACAGCACTGGGCACTATAAAATGAATAGCTGCCAATAGCTGGTCCAATTAATTGAAAATTAACTGAATTTTCAACTGTATTAGAGATATTCTGTTCTGATCAGCACCTGTGAAGACAAAATCTATACATACACATACACACACACACACATACACACACACACATGCACGCACGCACATATATATGCACACACATACATGTACATACACACAAATATATATATAAGTTGTCTATAAACACATGCATGTGTGTATTTCTATATCACATGGTACATATTATAACATATAATAACAAATGTGTGTATACTCACAAGTCATATTGTGTATGATGAGACACATAAACACAGTCAGCTCTCCATACCTTGGGTGCCACTTCTACAGATTCAACATGGTATCAGAAGTCTTTGAAAAACACCTGCATTTGCACTGAACATGGTCGACTTTCTTATAATGATTCACCAAATCGTGTGGTCTAATAATGATTGCATAGCATTTACACTATATTAATTATTATGTGTAATCTAGGGGTGATATAAACTATGTGGAAGGACATGAACAAGTTCTATGCAAACACTATGCAATTTATCTCAGAGATGTGAACATTTAGGTTCTTGGGGTCCTGAAGCCAATCCTGTACAGGTGACTACATATGACAAGAGCATTGCATCCTACTGCAGTCTGCTAAAGAAAGCGTGAAGTCTGCCTAACACGAAATGAGGCCAAACCCCTGCAGACTCTGGGTGATCAAGTCCCCTCACCGTGGGTGGGCTTGTTCTATAGCACAATCGAACATAATTTCTCTTCCCTTGTACCTCAGCCCCAAAACGGCTGACACAATTTAGCCCCAATATTCAATAGCAGTTTCCCTTTCAGGAGGCTCTTAGTTCAGCTACAGAGACTGTTAAAGCCAACTCCAGGGAAAAGCCAGGGGCAGAGCCAAGCCAAAGCACCCAAGTGCTGTGATTATGAATATGAAGATGAGGGGTAATTTATTACATACAACAGCTTCAGATGCCACAGATCAGAGACACTGGGTGCACATGAAACAGATAATTTCTCCCTCATCCATATTTTAGCTAAACTGTTTGAACCCTGCAGATCCATCTGAAGATTACCTGAGACAATAGAAATTACCAGCCTGGAAAATGAATGAGAGCTTCATTTATCTTGACCAGGGGTGAACAAGAAAGCCGTGAGCAGAGGAAGCAAGCTACAGAGAGGGCAAAACAGTCACTGTGAGGTTTTTTGTGGGGCCACTGTCAATCAACAGAGAGCAGTGTGTCTCTCTGTTGTAGGGAAGCAGTGTTTCTGTATCAGTAGCATCCCAGATGGAGGCGGACTCTGCCAAGCACAAACCCGTGAAAAGACCCATTAAAGACAGGAGTCAAACTTTCTGAAGGTGACTCAACACAAACTAATTTACCTCACTTTCATGNCATTTTATTGGGTAGAGTAGTGGGGAGATAGGCTGTTAGGTAGGAGGTTTCCCTAAACTGGCTAATAGAAGCTCCAGACCAGGCTCTTGTATGGCCATCTACTTTTATACAGTGGGAATGCTTGCTAATCAATCTACTGTATGATGCAAAGCAGTTCATCTGTTGGAAAATGATATAACCTCCCATCCTGCTACCTCACCCCTGAGCTGTGTCCCTTCACATCTCTAAACCAGCAACATNCTCTCTGTGAATCTATTCTCTGCCAAGCCTGCCCTATCCATCACCAAGGAATGGCCTCAGTGGGGAACCCTGAATGAAATGGTCCAACTGACCATCCAGTCCAGACTGGGCAATGAATTGAATCTCCTAAACATCACTCATGGGACTTTGGTTGACCAGGGACAGGAGCCGTGTGCTGTAGTACATTTCAATGTGCATATATGACCCTACACACACACGCACAAATACACACAAATACACACATGCCTGAGCCTAGGTGACATCTAAGCTGCATATTCCCTGAGGTATCACTCCACAGTGCATGATAAATTCTTGATGAATTGCTTCAAATCTAGGAGAGCTGATGTAGCTTTAAGAGCANANCAGCCCCTGAGAAATCCCCATAACTATTACTGGTNTGTGTAAGCACAGGTGGGTGGATGTTTGTACACACACTCTAAATCACTTTCACCCTGAATAGAGCTATTCTTTGATAAATTGGTCTGACATTTGGTGTAAAGTCCTGCAGGCTTTAGACAGAATGATTTAGAAAATAACAATGTGGGTTTCTCTGCTCTTTCAATAAATAACCTACCAGTAAAATACAGATAATAACTGACAATCGTACTTGTAGTGTAACTAATGAGAAAAAATAACACAGTCAATGGACTGCTTATATACATTTGATAAATTACATCCCTCACATATACCCATGAGAAACAAGCATGTATTTTCCTGGTTGGCTGAATGCAAACAAATATTTACCATGGAGATTAAAGATCTGAGATGCAATTTACATTTTATTTTGCAACTATTTTAATACTATGTCTACATACGTTTGAAAGCAAAACCTACCTCAACTTCCTGAGTCCGAAAGCATAATGAATGGGAAAAAAATAAAAGAATCACATCAAACAAGAAGGAATGTACACATTTTTGATAAATGCATCAAAATTTCAAAACATTATAAAGGTCATAGCCAGTTATTTTAAGCCACCTACCATCATTCCTTTGCTAAGGTCCATCACCCACAGAGCCCACGGGAAAGGACTTAGGTAAAAAGGTAATGACTGAGAGGGGGCATGTTTCAGCTATCTGTGCATACTGCAGGAGAGCTAGCAAAACTCNGATGAAATACAGACACTCATCCACTGTTCCCATCTGCAAGAATGTCAAATGACTCATTGCAACATCAGCCCAATCAATAAACATCCCAAGACAACAACAAAGGCCAAGAATAATAGAGCTTCTGTATTTCTNCAAAAGCATCATTTGCCCTGAAGCTCCAAAATAGCTGGAGAGGACTTCAAACATAGGGCAGCCATGGAAATACGTGAAATGAGTAGGACTGACTCATCTTCCTCCCCGCCCCCACCCTTACTCTCCTCCCACCCCTGCATCCCTGCCAGTTAGAGATATAACTGCTGTGATGAGCTCTCCCTTCTCTGGGACTTCCTGTCTCTATTGAGCCATCCAAATTGGGGTGGTAAGGTGTTACTGACCCAAACAGAAAAGGGAAGTCTGGTTCCTTCTTTGAACTGTGTTCTCTATCTGTTCTTGTATTCTTCTGCTGATGCAAATGATGAAAGGGCACTACGTATACATTCATATTGAACCGTGGGGCAAGACCAATGCCACCCATACCCTTGTCCTCACTAGCAAAGCCGCCAGCTTATCTGAGCTAATGAAAGGCAGTCTTGTCAATATCTGAGGCAGAAAGAAATCAGTACCATGGACTCATAGGCAGCAGGAGACAGGGCAGGCTTTGAAGTGGCTGTGGGTTTGAGTTCCTGCTGCAGTACTTCTCAGCTGAGTGGCCTTGTATAATACTCTAGCTTCTCTGAGTCGTGTTCCTTATCCACTGCTACCTACCTTAAAGATGCTCTTAGAGCCTCACAATGATCCCAATGCCCAGCNTGGCTGGCACCCAGAAATAACAAATGACAGGCAAGTGCTCTCTTGTCCATATCTAGAGCTTCCCATCAGTGAGATGCCCCAGGAACACAGAGGGGATCAATAGGCCCTGTGGAAATGGTATGTTTACAATTTCTATGATGTGATTTATATACATTTGAGGTTTACCAATTAGACATGAGTGAAAGGAGGCCCAATTGTAACAGAAAACAATTACAAAATATTTTCAATGTTGGTTATTTTANTAGTCTCTGGTATGAAGAAAATAATTCAGTGTGACTTGGAAACTTGAGTTGCAGGTCTGCTTCTAAAGACCACACCCCCACTCTAAGGTTCAGTGACCCTCATCTAGAGAACAGAGCCTGTCTAACAGGAAGAGACAATCTCATGACACTGGACTGTTCTCTGCCTCACAGTATACAAATGCTAAGGTGAGTCCCTGAATCCACACGTAAACATTTCAATTATGACTAACTGTNTCCTAACACAGAGACTGGGATTCAATAGGCAAAATTTCTGTGTAATCAGTAATTTGCATAAAGAAAGCAGATGAAGGATCCCTGAAATTATCTGTGCCACTGGTACACCAAACAAAGCCCTTGCTGTCTTAAAGCATTAAAACTTCATTCCCCAGGAAGCACAAATGATAACTGGCCTGACACCCAGTCTTGTCCAGGTATTATGGATTCCAAATTAATTATGTCCCNCTATCTTTCTGATAGTCCCCTCGCTCCTGACTATCAGACCTCCATGAACATGCTTCCAATTAACAACAAGATAGCTTGCACTGGAGAGATGGCTTGGCAGTTAGGAGCACTTGTTGCTTTTGCAAAGGACCCAGGTTTGGTTCCCAGCTCCCACATGACNGCTCATAGCAACTCCAGTTGCAAGAGAATCCAATGCCCTCTTCTGGCCACTGCTAGTACTACAAGCTCATGATACATAGACATTCATTCAGAGCCAGAATGAGTAGATGATGATCCCACCTCTGCCTGATTTCCTGGATGTTGCAATAACCCCCCNCACACACTTTTCTACTTGGATTCAAGAACACGAGGTGAGGGACTGAGTGGAGAAAAATGAAATGGGTAGCTCCCTTGGGTGACACCAGCTGGGGCAGACACAGGGACCCGGGAAGCAGAACAATGACACAGGGAGAACTTGGGAGGATGGGTCAAGGTGTGCAGCACTGGAGTGCTCAGTAGCATCCTTACCTCACAGCTGGTACCCCCAAATAATCTCAAAACAAGCAGACTTCACAAGCTGTGTAAGTTGAAATCTGGTGTGTGTTGAATGAGACATGTTCCCCATATAGTTGAACACTTGATCTTTAGTTGATGGTTCCATTTGGGAAGAGTATGGGACCTTTCGGAACTGCAGACTTGACAGAGGAAGTATGTCACTGGAGTGGCAGGTGGGGGGAGTTTGAGGGTTTATAGACTGGCCCCACTTCCTGCCTCCTGTTTCTCTCTATCTCTTTATCTTTANATCTCTTTATCTCTATCATTTCTATCTCTAGCTTTCTCTAGCTCTATATATCTCTATCATCTCTACATCATCTCTCTATCATCTCTCTATTTCTATCTCTATCTCCTTTATTCTATCTCTGTATCTATCTGTATATCTCTGTAACTCTGTCTCTATCTTCTCTATTTCTATCTCTATCACCTCTCTCTTTATTCTATTTATCCATCTATCCATCCATCCATCCATTCATCCACCCATCTTTCTATCTATCTATCCATCTAGCCATCTATCTATCTATCTATCTATCTATCTATCTATCTATCTATCTAACTAACTATCTCTCACTATCTCTCCTGCAAGGGGATGAAATGTTGTCATCCAGCTTCCCCACCAGGATGGATTCTCTCTTTCTGGAACCATAAGCCAAAATAAACAAATCCTTTCTTCTTTACATTGCTTTGGTCATGGTTATTTTGATAACAGCAACAGAAAGATCTAATGAATGGTTTTAGAGTCAAGACTTGGACCAAAATGAAGTGTATATCAAAAAGTTTAAATGAAAATTTAAAACAGAAACTAATAGTGATAATGATGACACCAGTAATGGCTACCATGTCTGAGTGGTCCAGTGCTGACCTGGCTAGATGCTGTTTTATTTGGCCCTTACAATAACTGTCTGAGACAGGTACAATAAACAGCCCTGCATCACAGGTACAGACACTGCAGTTTGGAAGGAGGCTATTACTATCTAAGGTCGCATAGCTAGTGAGAAGGAGAAGTATGACTTGAACTCAGTGTTCAGTTGACTTGATCATGTTCTCACTACAATACAGCCTCCCTCAGTGGCACCATGTAAGGAATGTAAATACTGGAGACACTGGAGAGGGCCATGGGCATGCCTGCTCTGTGGAGACAGAAGACAGGAAGGGGTGGGAGATGAGCACTGGAGACACTGGAGAGGGCCATGGGCATGCCTGCTCTGTGGAGACAGAAGACAGGAAGGGGTGGGAGATGAGCACACAAACCAGAGGCTTCCTACCAGCAAAGTGGGGAAACAGAAATCTATGCCTCACTAGGTCTTTCAGGGACCAGGTAGTAACACAACCTGTTAATCCAGCCCCAGTAAGGTGGGCAGCAAGCTCACCTACCCAGGTTTAGCCTTTCTGGACATAATGATGGCCTCAGGGCCAAGAANNGCAGCTATAAGAGCCAGCAAGAATGAGGTCACGGAAGTGTCCTGCACCTGTGAGCCCTGTACTGCTGCTGACACCTGCCTCCCATCAGCCTTCCCAGGAGCCCCAATCAAAATGGTGCAGCCCAGACATGAAAATGCCGACCAAAAGCTGTGACATTTTGGCATAACTCTCCCCTCTGGAAAGCCACAGCCACAGAGTCTCCGAAATGTCTACCTGCCACCCAGCTCATTCTGCTACAGCTCCCTCCAGCCCTCTGTTGGCCTTGCCACTTCACAGACAGTCCAGGAGTGGTGGCAATAAAGACACTCTTCAATGGGTCCCTAAACTGTCCTACTTCCTACTGTCACTCTGACAATGACACTGTGTCCTGAGAAGCATCAATGCAGCAAAGTCAACAAAGCCCCCAAATAGATCCCATCAAGGTCTTTTGTGTATTCCAAGCTAGTGTCACAGCCAAGATTGGTGATTTCTTCTGTGAAATATGCAATGTCTGCAGTGATATTATTTCTGTCATGAGGCGGCCACAGTAAACAAGCCAAAATGGCCTCACATTCCCAAGCCAACGTTTACCTCCACAATTACCAACAAGTTTCCATGAGGGAGAGAGTGCACCCAGCACTAAATCAGGGTTCACCAGGTGAGGGTAAGAATCTGCTGAGGATGATTAAACATTGTTTTCAGAATCCACAGAGCTGCCAATGAAACCTGAGTCACAGAAACCTGTCACCCAAAAGCATCAGTGCTACCCATCAGGGGTACAGCAGTCTCCTATCCCCAGAACTTCCAGAGAAAAGTTCTTGATAGACTCAGAAAGCTTAGGGACATGATCAGAGGCATATCACCCAGACTCTACAAAATATTCTCATCTGGCCCACTACAGAGAACACAAGTATTTCTGTCATGTGTACAAAGCAGAGANCAGAGAGCCCTAAGAGAATCTTTCATACCATAAAACAATGCACACGAGTTCCCTGGTAGGAATGCAGCCCCAATATCTACATACTAGGCTAGTCCATCACTATCTAGCAATCCCATTTTCCTTGCTGGACTGCTATGGTTGGCCATGCTGGATTTACCAAACAGCACTGAAGAGCCACCAGGGAAGCAGCCCCATGCAGTTTCTGTCTTCTAGACATGCTCAGCTCTGTGTGTTATGGAGTCTAGGGAGCCCAATGAGAGCCGAGGGGCCAGTGAAAAAGTTCATTCTAAAAGCNCAATTATCATGCTGTTTGTCTGCCCTGATACTGGGCCAGAAAATGGATGTGAGGAACAGCTAACCCATAACTTTATGAAGCCTGTGGTGCACCAGGAGGAGAGAGAACCAGAAATGTAAGGATACCTTACAAATGCAATGTACCTGACAAATGTAGTCATTAAAGAAAAATAGCTATAACAACTACGAGGACGAGGCTACTGATTATTATTACACATGCACATATGCACACACACACACACACACACACACACACACACACACACACACACACACACACACCAGACAAGCAGGGCAGTTTCTACTGAGAAAGACATAACCAGCCGGATCTTGAAGATTAAGGAAGATTCCAGATACAGAGTATGGGGGGGGGTTGGCTTGCACATAGTATGGAGCTAGCCCATGTCTATGTGCATAGTCTCTGCTATGGATATCCTCAGCTCAGGAGAATCAGGAAAAAGCCAATGGCTCCAGGACTCGGAGACAGTGACAGCAGAAGTGCTAGCCAGTTCTGCTCAGTGTCCTCTGCACCTGCAGCCTGCTCCTGCCAAAGGACCAGGAAGTTCTGCAGCAACTGCAGACACTGGGGAGGAACAATACACAGGATGAACACTACCATCAGGGCTTCAGGTGCAAAGTAGAGCACAGACTTGGTGCCTACAAAACACACAGACCCACCACCTGCCACCCCAGGGCAAGCAAGGCAGTCCCCAACCTTTCTGGTTCAATAGCAAGAGTCCCCATGCCACCTGTTAAGAACATGTGTGAGTCATTATGAACCATGATGACANCCAACTATCTGGCCACTGCTCCCCTCAAGAGGCATGCTGTCAGCCAGCTGCACCTTCCCTGCATTAAGTAATGAAGCATCTATCCCTCCAAAGGGCAGCTCCCCAAGAGTGAGTGACATACCATATGACCAAGTTATGGAAATCAAAACCCTGNGTGTANTGCTTCCAAGCCTCAGACAAGGACAGCAATGAATGCCCTGTTGTCCTCAGACTTTGAATGGTCCCACTGTGCCTGCAGAGGACAGGGAAAAGGGAAGGTGTACAGCCTGGCTTCTGAGGGCCCCATCTTTTAAATTCAAAACCCTCCATGTTTTCAATTCAAACCCACAAGTGAGATCATTTANGTGCTAACACAGACACACCAGTAAGGACATGGGTTTCTTGTGGAGNGGCACTCAGCCATCAAAGCATGGAATGATTTCATGCTTTTTTATTCATTTATTATTGGAAAACTGACAATCCAAGTCTCTGCTGTCTCAGAGTCTAAATTTGTCAAATAAGAAACCAAATATGCCCCAAAGCTCTGTGTACATAAATGGGAGCATTTTTTTCACAGCCTGCCAAGGGCTAGAGCACACATAAGAACTTAGGCTGAACCAGAGCATGAGCTGCTACTGCTTGGATCTTTATTTTTGCATTCACATTTTAAGGCACTAGCATGAACACAAGGAGTTACTGTATCTGAGATCCCTCAAGTCCATTTCTTAGTAAATAACTCATGAACCTTAAGAAATAACTCAGCTGGTTTGTCCCCATGATAGCCAGAACTATGAAGACATAAACTACGGACTAACCCCCAAAAGTAAATCACTCACCATGTCACCCTCTCCTGCAAGTAGAACAATGGAGGAATGATTCAGGAAACTAAGACACAAGAGAGACAGCCCAGGATGTGACAGTAGCTAACTACTTCATCTCTACCTTAAATGCACCCTCCTGTGCTCACAGCCCTCGGCATGCAAAGGGACAGGGCAGCCAAGTCCACTAACATGCTNGAGGCCAGGACAACATGGCTCTGCTAGATCGTGCCAGAACCTATGGGTCACAATCTTGTTCAGTCAAGTTCACAGTCACATGCTCTAGGCTCTCAACCATCCTGAAGATATGCTCACAGGCCTTGTGAGAAGAAAAGTCAATACACACAAGGACTGCAGAAAACTCAAAATGGCGACAGGGACTACCAGTGTTTGGGAGAGCTGAGTTTCCTTCCTGTTTTTTCTCTTAAAGATAATTTTTAAAGCTTTTACAAAATTAAGATGGTTGTTATCTAGATGGGTGATGGTGGCTCACGCCTGTAATTCTAGCACTTGGGAGGCAGAGGCAGGCGGATCTCTATGAGTTTGAGGCCAGCCTGGTCTACAAAAGCAAGTTCCAGGACAGCCAGGGCTGTTACACAGAGAAACCCTGTCTCCAAAAACAAAAACAAACAAACAAAAAACAGGTGTGATCTGCTCATTTCATTAATTTAAAGTCTTTGGGATGAGCAGAACAGAAGCAGTGCATCCCTCACATCACACTCAAAGGAACTTCCAGACTCAGAGAAGTGAAATTATCTTTGCCAAAATCCACATTTCATTCAAAGCCGCATCTAAGACTCCTGTAGACTAACAGCTGAGACTGTGACAAAACACCCATGCACCATGCCTTGGAAGCAAGAAAGAGGAGGGCCCCTGGACCAAGCCAAAGCAAAGCCCAGAAACATTCCAAGGCAACCCAGGGAGCCATTGGCCTTTTCTCATGAGCTTTTTTCCAAGGTGGCAAAATGTTCCATCCATTCACTTATTCTTCTTATCCAGGCGTTTATGCTACCTCATTAAGAAATGAAGGGTATGGAAGAAGCAGGACTTGACCCTCAGCTCTCCTACCAGCACAGCTCCCATGACCCCTTCCCAAAACACAAGGGAGAAAGGTTCAGAGCTTGCATCAGAAATCATACATTTGCTTATGACACAGCAACAAATCTACAGAAACCTAGATTGTGGTTCTGTTTAATAAGGCAATGGAGGCCTGAGACCTCAACCAGTTTAGCAGCAGGACACACCAGTCTCAGCTAGAGCCAGAGGCGCCTCAGCAGGGCTGCCTGTTGGAATTATTTGGCAGCGGTACACAGCGCNTCTTCTCATTGCCCAGCAAACCCCCAGAAGGCCGTTTTCCATGCCTTTTNACAAAACTCAGCTCCTACCCCAGCTTGGGGTTGAAATCAATGGTTCTGCTTCCCAGCCAGAAACCTAAAANACGTAAGTACCAATGGCAGTTTTTTAAGTGACAACTTCTTCTGTCATTTCCACTGCCACAGTGTAAGTGACTTCACCTGTCNGTGCTCAGCTTCCTCATCTGAGTAATGAGGGCAGTGGTGCCAACACCATCAGAGTGCCTGGAAGTGTGACCAGAGATGGCTATTGCCAGGTGCCCAGCATAGAGGATGCTCCAAAATGGTGAGCATGTTTTAATTGGTCCCCATTTATCCTCTGCTCCAAACTGATAACAGAGTTTTATAAACATAAAGCTGGCTTCCTCTGGATGNATGCTTNCGTGAGGCTACGGAGACTTTTGAGAAATCAAATCCGGGTGATGGCTGCTTCAGAAAAGCAGCCGCCTATGCTCTGTGAGAAAGTGTAAATAAGGTGCCACTTAAGAATCCACATTACTCAGCTTAACGTGTGTGATTCCCAGCTGCATGTGCCTGTGACCAATTGTGGATTATCTGCTGGCTGCCACTGCAGTCCAGCCAACTGTCTCCAGGCATTCCGCCTGGGAATATCTACATTAGCTTAGCTCCTGATGGCCCTGAGCTCCTGCTATCGGTGGGGCCAGTCTCAGGAGGAAGGAGGCAATGCCTTTTTAATAAGGAGATGATACAAACAGCACACTTTGCTTGGGGAAGAGCTGCCAGGTTCTAAGTATTCATTATAGGGCCCTTCTTCAGTCTTCAGGGGCTTGCAGGACAGTGNGGGTTGCAAGCTCAGTCTTCTCTTGCTCCTGCACAGGGGTAGAGCAATCCACTTGGATGCCAAGGTACTGCCTGCTTTGGCTTAGCAGTGTGGACCACTAGGTCAAGACCAAAGGAACAAAGCAAGCATAACCACACTCAAACCTGGCTCCCTCTAAGAAGGATCCCTGATCCCAGGAGCTCCATTTGACCAGAGTCACTTATATATTTCTATATATTTCTATATGTGCTTGGATAGCTGTGGGCTTTCTTTTTTTTTTATGCTGTGGGCTTTCTAGAAGGTTCCAGAACCTACCTACAGTCTGCAGATGTGTGTGTATTTAGAGGAAGAGACTAGAAAACTTCAAGGACTTAAGGCAGTGGTTCTCAACCTGTGGATTGTGACCCTTTGGGGGGTCACATATCAGATATCCTGCATGTCAGATATTTATAATTCATAACAGTAGCNAAATTACAGTTATGAAGGAGCAACAAAATAACTTTATAGTTGGGGGTCATCACAATGTGAGGATTATGTTAAAGGGCCACTGCATTAGGAAGGTTGAGAACTACCGANTTAAAGGCTAAGTTCTTGGTAACAGATCCAGGTCCTTGGAGCCTCCCCAAACTCTAGACTGTTGACTTCTGATGGGCNAATTGTGCTGGATCTGACTCTGACTCAAGCAACCAGCAGCGACTTAGAACAGCTATTGGTGGAATCCAAGTTGGTCCTGTTGCAGAGAGTGCAGNAATGCTGAAGGAAAGAGATGACCCCAACAAAGCAGGGAAGTTGAGCCTTCAGGACTGAGGTAGGGGAGCCAAGAATGTGTGTGGAGAACTGTCTGAGAAGATATCCGGCAGGAAAGGAAGGAAACAGGATACTGGGCTTGGCTCTGCANCAGAGTGACATCGGGAGAAAGCCAGCCAAAGGGAAGGCCTCTAGATGGTAACCTCATAAGGGGAAAAAAAAATATGCCTGCTGTTAGCAATTTTGAGGCTGTTTGCTGAGGAGTGCTTCGGGGGACATCTGTCCTCGGGGCTCCACATGCATGAAGTATATATAGCATCCAACTAGGACGATGGACACCATTTTCTCTTTGGGGAAGGGGTGCAGATTCAAAGATGCAGCCAGCTCTGTGACTTGGGAAGGGAGGGAGCCATGGGCTGAGAGCATGGACTCACCCCAGTCTCATTGTCACAAGATTTCTGTGTGGCCCTGGAGTAGAGCAGCACTGAGGGAGANGGGCACAGAGGAGCGTCCCTCATCAGATAGGCTCCATAGAAGGCCTGTAGGCGAAAGTTTGTCCAGTCCCTGTCCCTTCCAGCTCCCACGGCCGCTTAGACCCAAGTAAACACACAGAGGCTTATATCCTTTACAAACTTATGGCCTAATGGCTCAAGCTTCCCATTAACTAGCTCTTATATCTTACCCCATTTTTATAAATCTGTACTTTGCCACGTGGCTCGTGGCTTACCAGTACCTGACATCTTGTTTATCCTGGCAGGGCTAACAGTGTCTGTTCTGCTATGCCTTCTTCTTCCTCGGGCCAGCACATGGAGAGTGTCGAATGAAGACACATCGGTCTGCAGCCTGATCTGCCCTTGTCCTGAGAGTGTGCCTCCCCCAGCAGCTTCCCCAGCTCTGCCCCGGTCAACTCCCAATCAGGACACTGGTGACATAAATGAACACATGCTAGAAAAGGCCCAGGGATGCACCAATGTCAGGGCAAATATAAATTTATTGTGGCTTGCCTTCCAGCTGTCTCCATATTCTCCTGTAACTATTATGCCTGGATGCCACAACTGGATAACATAGTAAGTGAGCAATGAACACAGATAGGACCACAGCNGTTCAGACCTTTTGTGCTCATCAGGGCTGCCTTTCTTCTCTTGAACTCTCCAACATCTACCTGGAAGCATAAATCTCCCTTACCATGTGAACCAGCCCCATGACAACAGCAGCAATTCATTACCGAGCCATTTTGGGTTATATTTCTCAAAGAAAATAAATAGCCAGTTTAAAGACCTTCAGAAAAATGTTCCACCAGTACTCTACTTAAATGTGATTATTTATTAGGGATATCAAGAGCCGCTCACACCTGTGGGAGTGCNGAGCATGGTAAAAGCTCAAGTGGCCCTCTGTGAGCTTTGTACTGAGAAGTGGAAAATGTCATGAGACCCAGGACCTTCCGTGGATTTCCATTTGGAACTGGGGACTGATTCCCATGTTAGGCTCACACAGGTCTTGGTGGCTGATTTCAGTGATAGAAGCCCTTGCTGCAGATGGCCAGGCAAATAAGAGCCCAGGGAAAGTTATGTGTCGGGTACCAGTGCCCGGNGTCCAGCTGATCACCACAGAAATCAGGTTCTNTCCTTGCTAGGTGGGGCTGTTAAAATTTCTCTGTAAGGGCCAGGGAGCAACTATTTTAAGTTTGTGTGTTGTGTACCAACTGTCTCACATTCTTCTTTTAACAGCCACCCTCACCCATTCACCTTAATAACATAAAAACATTTAACCCACAGTCTCAGCAGGATTTGGCCTACAAAAGAAGCCTGAGCATTCTAAACATGACAATTCTACATTTAACTAAAAGCACATTTGGATTATGATATATGGGCTGTACTGGGGACTCATGCTAAAGATCGTATAATGCCTTCATCATAAACTTTACACTTTGGGCCCTGGGGCCTTCCATGGGGTTAGATAGACTGTTCACTGTCTAAAAGATACAGGCTAGGTAAATCGTGAGGACTGGAATACCATCTGCTCTCACACAGTAACCACACATAAGAACAAGACTTCATCTCCCTGGATGGTTCCTCCTTTTGTTTCTCACTAAGACCTCATGGTGGCTGTAGTAGTGGACCTCCCAGGAGCATAAGACAAGAGGAGCAGCTTCACCAGAAGCTTGGTACATGGTACAGTGATGAGGGCCGGGACAGAGTCCAAAAGTGTGTAATGACATAGTGGGAGGGTGGGCAGGAACCAGAGACAGGAGCCCAGCTTCAGGCTATCATGGAGCAGAAGCTTGCCTTGAGCATACAGACTGCAGGCTGCCACACACGGATATGTACAGACAGACATTGTGGAGGGAGGGAGCAGACATTGCAAAGCAATATTACACACATTCCACTCAGGTCGGCTGACCAAGTCCTGCCTGTAAAAGG
>LZPO01044629.1:38942-50118 GCA_001675575.1 Neotoma lepida
TTCTGGCCCAGAGAAAACTGAACCTTTATGCAGGAGGGAAGTTTTCCCATCCACTTCTAAGCAGGTTTCCTAGCTTACCTTCTGTCTGTCTGTCCTCAACGTCATGTGCAAACTTAAACCCACGACTGATACTCCACATAATGAAGAGACTGGATTTATGGAAGCATTAGAATATGGAGACATGACAAATGCAGCAAAGTTTGAAAGAAATCTGACCTCCTTTTTATCCAAGTGGACATGAAAGGCATGCATCAAGAGCATGCAGCATGCCAGGAACAGAGAACCAAGCAACCTTCATGAACCATGCAATGAAAATAAAAACCTATCCACCCCTCCAATTCCCATTAGCACACCCCCACCCCACCCACACACCATTGCTCAGAAATCCCATGCAGCTGGNAGTGATGGATCACGTGCTGTTACTTCGATGAGAGTTAGGAGGCTATCACATAACTCCAAACTACCATTATGAGGTAAGAGACTAGCATGACATAACAATGCTTGAAATGGTTAGAGTTTTGACCAGAGCTGCAGCAAACTGGTTTAGCCCTCAATAAACTGTCAAGAAAGACTGCCAGAGACAGACCGGAGAAATCTATCTGTTCCTTGTGACCTTGAATGTGCTTATTTGGCTCTCAGTGGTCAATCAGATCAACAGCAGTGCACAGCTATAAATCACAATGTGGCATCCTGGAAGAACCATACAACATGTGGGATGTGTTCACTTTTTTTGCAAATACTGAAACCTGTATTTCAAAAGTAGCNGGAACAGTGGCTTTTCTGGCACTCTTTGTCCCCCTGCTGAACCAAAGAAAGCTGGAAGTCCTCTCACTACCTCTCATTCTACCTCTGTCCTGCTCAGTCAAGGGTAGGGCCTTGGCAACAAGCATTGACACTCTTCCTGCTGGGCTCTAAAAACTGGACCTAAAAAGCGGTGAGGCTAGGAGTTGACTGGAAAGAGGTTCAAAGAAATGAATAAATGTGACCCAGATACTTCTAGAAAGGATGTGCATCTATGCACCTAGCTCTGGCTGCCTCCTACATTGGTAACAACACAGGTAACTGGCTAATTGTGAGAGGGCTGAGGATCTGATCTTCTTCAAAGAGCTGAAGCCAATCACCTCACTAAAAAGACAAGCATCTGAGATATTTATGAAACTAATACACCACAGATGCATTATCCTCAGGGCCTGCTCAGATTAAATATTGACCCCATCTAAATGCTAACTATCCAATACAGATGCAGGTGGTTGATTGGGCAGTCAATTTTATGGAGAGACTGAGCAACTAGCTCTACGAAACTGTCCAATAAAAAGAAGGCTATCTAAATGTGACATGGAANCAAGATGCTAGTGGGGTGTATTCAACAAGTGTGTATTGAGTGCCNACAACAGCCTAGGCACTGTTTTGGGAGTTTGGACATGATAATGCTGGATGGAGACCAAAGGCCACTATTTATGGGCTTGCTTTGTAGTGACAGGATCAATTTACTCCCTTTACAGTTTGCAGTTTTGTTTAAAACATGTAGTAAATACTCTTGCAATGTTTTTTGTTTAGTTTTGTTTTGCTTTTTGTTTTTTCAAGACAGGGCTTCTCAGTGTAGCCCTGGCTGTCCTAGACTTAATCTGTAGGCCAAGCTGGCCTTGAACCCAGAGATTTGCTTACCTCTGTCTCCCAAGTGTTGGGATTAAAGGCTTGCACCACCACCTCCCAACCTTTTGCAATCTTTTAAAAAAAAGAAAAGTAAGTCTGAATAGAAAGACATTTCTATCCCCCTACTCTTTACTTTTCAAAACACGTTCTCAACAGTATTATGAAGATCTTTGAGAAGCCCTCCAAAGGGTCCCAGCATTGACTAGGATTCTTTCTGCACATAACAGTGAAACAAAAAATACGTATGGTTATCCCACTTTCATCTTATGTTTCTTTGAGTGAAAATGATCTGAGTTCCACCCTTCTCTCTTGTATTATATTGCATATTCTTGTTTGCGTAGCTCCAGTATGTAGGGTCTTAAAGGTATAAGCACGCAGAAAATACTTGGTGAGCAATCAAAACATGGGATGTCATGTGGGAAGGGGAGGACATAGCGCTAAATCATACAAGGCACACAATAAATACTTGATGAACACAAGATAAAAATCATTCCATGAGAATATTGACCCTTATTGATCCAAACTAGCATTTTTTGTGGATAAGCACTTAACACATTCACTTGGGTGTGAAAAACACTAACATTGCACAAAAATGGATTATTGCCCCAATGGTCTCTCTGAAATTTTAAAATGGAAATAATTTTTGTCTTGTCAGTTAACTAATCAATGAGTAGTCTCACTTCCCAGTTTGTAGCAGAGCCCTGACTACCTGCATATGTACTTGATGTAGAAGGAACAAGCAAGACTCTCTGGTCTCCGAGTACTCTGGACCTATGATACAGCCTGGTAAATGAGATTGCTTCTGTTAACCTTAGCTCTCTGCCAGAAACCATGGTGCTATTTGGAATAACCTAAGACTTAACACAGTAAGAAAGACTAAATNGGATCTTATCAGCAGGAGTCCAAAAGGTAGAAGGGGATCTCTGTTGATTCAAACTGGCCTCAGCTACTACACTCAATCATTTTAGCAAACCAACCCCCCTCTCATCTGCCAGGGTTTCTCCAAGTTTGCATCGCTCTGGTCACAACAATCTACCTTTAACAAGTCAAGTTAGTTACAGTGAAGGCCAGCTAGAGACCATCAAGCTTGAAGACTTGGCACCCAACAGCTTGGAGGAGAACCCAGAACACCCACAGTGCAGGAGAACTGGAGTGCGTGATACTTAGCATTTTAAAAAGACTTTCTGGATAACTGTTTTGAAGAACAGTTAGTCTTGAAATCGCATCCCGATTTGGGATGCAAAATAAAAGCCAGGCTAAAACTTACCCTCCTACCCAAGAATAAAAAAAATAAAAAAATAAAAGGAAGACAGCCAATTAAACTTAAAAAAAAAAAACAATTTGTAATACAGAGTAAGGAGTAATACTCATATAAAGTCAATGATATTTGATCAACATTTTTCTTGACCCTCCCTTTAAGGAAGAAAATATCTGTAGGCCATCAAAGTTCTAACAACCATAAATTCTTGGCCCAAAGGGTGAAAGAAAGTGACCAAATAAGAGGAGTGAGGTGGATATGGTAATCTGTTGAGACAAGCAACTGCTTGGTTCTTTTGGTGTCAGACGGGTGGATTTCCCACCATGCTGGATGCAGAGTGGGATGATCTGGGCCTCACAGAAGTGTGGGTCACATGATTCTTTACAAAAGCATGGTAAGAATGGATGCAGGGTTTTGTGTTTTTAAGAAGTCCAGCATGCACTATTTATATGCAAGTCTCAATATCCAAGAATGGGAAAGGTACCTTGCACTCATCTATAATGACAGAGTTGTGTGCAGCATAGACACACTGGTTAGAGTTGCTTTCCCTATGGTTCTTCGTGTCGTCGTAAATGGACTGCGTCTTGGTCATTTCAATGTCTTCATGCATTCGGTGTTGGGAGTCAATGGTATCCAGCTCAGACTTGGAGAGGTGATAGACGATCCCAGCCCCAAAAGAATCACCCACAACATTGACTGACGTTCTCATCCTGTCCCTAGGGATGAAGCATAGAAGTTCAGTGAGGAATTGCTCTTTTATGACCCTAAGAAAAATATTTCAGAGTGTAGCTGCAACCAGCAAGTATCCAGAATATCTTTNTTCGTGTCTTATGTGGCAAGTTATGGATTTAAAAGAAAAAGTGGTTGTTAATGACATAAAAACTCATCTCAGAAAATCAGCACCAGGAAAACTCATTGAGGTCTGAAGGGTAGTTGTGCTCTCTCATCAGGAAGTACAAGCCAGTTCCTGTGAAGGAGCCTTTGGCCACATTTCCTATACCCCCAAAGTCCTATCAGTGAGGGTGCTGGAAAGCCACTAAAGAAGTAAGTAAATAAACAAATAAGTAAATGTGAAAAATAAAAGAAAGGGGATGAGGTAATGCTGTTGCCAGCATAGTCATAGTTGAGGACACTCACTTTCCATTCAAATTCTATGAGTATGATTTAGTTACAGGAAGAGTGGAAACCTCAATTTTAAAATTGGAACAATGACCTAAAATAAATCTTAATTGCTGTGATGCAACCCATCTGTCCTTAGGAAGTGGGAATAATGAAGCTGCACTAGGAGGACCCTGGCATGGCTCCTTTGCAAGTCCAGCTGCCCTGACTGCAACCAGGCAGATCTGCTCATGGTGCTGAGGATGCGTATATCATGTCATCAGAGCTGAACTTGACCCCTTGCGTGTGTCTCTGTCTCTGAATGTTCTAGTCCCTCTTCTGTGCTTGAGAATCTGCCTGAGGAGGTGTGGAGTTTGTATGTGAATGAAGATTTAGATTTGGGGACACCCACAGGCACTTGAAGCCTGTGGTTAAGAACCCGATCATAAGTGTCCAAGAAGAAACATGAGATAGGAGTTGACAAGGCTGGAGAGATGTCAGATGGGTAAGAACTCCCACTGTGCTATCGCAAAACAGGCACACTAGGCCAGCAGAAATCCACTGTACATTTCAAAGGTAGACAAGGATGTGGCCAGTTTTAATAAGTAAAGCAATTATTTCTGANAAGACATACATAACTTGACTAAGATACTACCCAATATGTATACACGCATCAAGATATTATGTGGTACCTCTCTGACATAAGTGTGTGTTTTACATTTTAAAACATAAGATTATATGTATAATTTTTTTAATATATAGCAAATAAAATAAATTGCTGGGATGTAGCTCAGAGATAAAGGACTTAGCTAACATGTGCAAGGCCTTGGGTTTTACCACAGCAGCATAAGAAAAGTCATAGAATGTACTCCAGAGCCAGCCTGGCTTGGAGTCAAATGTGATCTCTTTGTCCCTTACCTGCTGGCAGCTCTGAGCATCTTAATATGTGTGGGCCTTCTCAAAACCAAAATAACTAGAAATGGCCAGTGCACAGGGTTGTTAGGAAGATAAAACGATATAAACAAAATGCTTATCACAGTTTCAGACACTTGCTAAAAACTATAAAAAATTTATTTAAACGATGATGAGGTACGTATAATATCACTACAAGTTTTATTCAGTCAATCCAGATGTAATTTTGGCCGTTTCTAGGCAGCACATCCAAACACGCCTGGTTAACCTACCGTNTCCCCCGGAAAACATTAACATTCTTTTCACTCAAGCTCCTACTTGAGCTCAAGTTCTTAACCGTTGGCTTCAAGTGCCTGTCTGTGCGGCNGACAACGCCAATTGTCACCTTGAGTTCACAAAAAAGAGAAGTAGCTCTAGATTTTAGTANCAAAGAGACTGCAATTGACCCATTGAGAGCAGTTTGTAAGGACAGAAACTGGCTTTTGCAAGTTGTCTAACAGTTGTGAGAAGTGGAGACATTATGTATATATAACCACCTTTTCCAAGAAAGTGGAGAAAGCAAAAGAAATGGTTGATGAGAGAGGCTAAGAACACGGAGAAGGATTTCTGGGTTGTTTTTATTTTAGAAGTGAAATACTTGAAGCTGATTAAACAAAGCCCATTGAGAAGGTAAGACTAAAGGGATGGAGAAATATGATGATCTCTGGTGATGAGTCTTGAATAGATTTGAGAGGATGGGATCCAAGATGGAGATGACAGTCTCCATATTTTTTGGAGACTCAACTCAACTCAACTCTATCACTATGGAAGAAAGAAAAGGGAAATAGGGCAAATTTATGAAGATGGTTTCCTCGGGAAGATGGAAGGAGTTAAAGGATGTATGTCAGACAGCAAGATGCCAATTTAGATTAAGCCCCATCTTGCCAACTTCCTCTGCTGCTATGAATCCTGGGAAAATTCCTAGGATACCCAGTCAGGAGATCAATCATGGCTATTCTGTTTGTATGTTTTTTGCCCCTCCAATACTGCAAAGCCAAGCAACTTCTAAACCATCAGGGAAATGTCTTACTGGCTCTAGGGAACTATAACTCTGGTCCAAAGGAGGATATGAGAATTTCTGGTTCATATGTGGAAAGTTTTCCACAAGCAAATAACTTTCATTTTCTATCATGGTCACTCTTGACCTCTTGGGAAAGTCTGTCTTTCATGTTGACCTCAGTAGTAGAGAAAGGAAGGGGGAGATAGGGAAGGAGGAGGGAGGAGAAGAAGTGAGAAGGAGGAAGAAGAGGAAAGGAGGAAGAGAAAGAAAAGAGGGCAACCAAACTAGTGGAAATGCATGAACTGTGGACCAATAGCAGTGGAGCCCCCATGGTGCTGGACTGGGCCCTCTGGATACTCGAGACAGTGGTTTATCGTGAACTGTTTAGGGGGCTCCCAGGCAACGGGATCAGGATCCATCCCTAGTGCATGAGCTGGGTTTTATTTTTTTGGAGTTCAATGCCTATGGTGGGACACCTGGTGCAGCCTAGGCACAGGGAGGAGAGTCTTGGACCTGCCTCAACTGAAAGTACCAGGCTCTGGTACTCTATTTTTTCCCTTTTTTTTTTAATTTTTCAATTAAAAAAAAAGGGAAAAAAAAGAAAAGAGGGCAAAAGAAGAGAAGATTAAAAAATAAAAAGAATAGATTGGTTGATGCTACCTCTGGGATTCTGTCTGCCAGGAGGGCAAGAAAGCAAAGGAGATGGGAACAGATCTTGCATTTAATGAATTCACTCTAAATGGCACAACTCTTCTTTCTGGGCTGGCAGGAACCAAAAACAAGAGGGGGCTGAACAGTCCTTCACACCAATCACTGGGTCTGGCTCATTTGAAGAAAAACAATTGCCAAGGTACTCTGGCTCTTTCTTCTCTTGGTCCAAGTCCTCTGGCAGGGAGATGTGAGACTGTCTAAAGGTCCAAGTTCTCACAGAGAGTGCTGGGTCACTCAGCTCTTCTGGGTCTTTGTAATGTGTTGAATCCTAAGAAATGACCAATGCTGTAATGTAAAAGAACCAAATGCTGGAATGCCGTAGAACTTCACCAAGTAGAAACAAAGCTTAATGTGGGCTTTCAGAGGACAGGGTGCTGAGGGACTGTCTTGAGGGGCTCTATGTGGCAGCAATGGGTAAGGTAGAGTTCCTGACCTGGAGCAGGCTGGCATTGGAGGGCTAGAGTCACCTGGGGTTCAGGAAGGAAGGACACCCACCCAACTGTTGGTTAAGATGTGACTGGATTCCATNCTGCAGTGCTATCTTGCTCTAACAGGCAGATTATCTAGCTTTTCCTGGGCAGCTCTCTCGTTTGTCAGAGTCAGAACAACACCCACCAGAGGGAAAGATAATAACTGCCAACATGCCATCTGAGAGGCTCTCCACAAAATCCTTTGCATATGAAAGTCTGAGATGGCACAAAATAAGTGCCATTCCATCAGCTGCTCGCAGTATTGCTATTATTACTCATGTGATGAGTTCACTTCCCCTTTAATTCCCCCACCAGATGCACACTCCTCATTTTGCACCTAGCACACTGTTGGGATCTCTTGAGCACACCACATCTGGTTGTGTTTTGAAACATCTTTAATAGAGTGTGAGCTTTTTGAACACTGAGACCATGCTTTATAGTTTCTATGGAGGAATTGGCTCCAGGACCTCCCACGGATACCCAAANCCACAGATGCTCAAGTCCCTTAGACCAAATGTCCTACACTTGCTTATAACCTACAGGCATCTCCCCACATACACCAAGCCACCTCTAGATCACTCATAATGCCCAATACGGTAGGAATGCTACATAAGCACCTGTGCGGTTTTGTTTGGGGAAGACTCATAAAACAAAAAAGTCTGTATGTGATCAGTTCANATGCAATTCTTTAAAAAGAGGTTTCTATCTACACTTGAAGACTGAGAACATAGAGACCAGAGAGGGTTAGGAGCATTCAGTGTGGCCTGGGGCAGGGTAGGAGAGTTGGGAAGTAGGTAGGATCAGGAAGAAGAACAGAATGGATTGTTCATTTGGATTAGAAGCAGATGAACTTAAGAGAAAGAAAGGATTGTTTGTTGTTCAGCAAAACATCTGGCAGGATTTGCACAATGAAAANGGAGGATGCAGGCATCATCCAAGAGGAGGAGGGAGTCACAGAAATCCAAACTGAAAGGGGTGGCCAAAGAGCTGGGGAGGACACAAAGAGAAGAACAAGAGGATTCGGCAAGACAAAATGGTTGAAAATGGTCATCAAGGCAGGGGCGATCTCGAGAGATGTGGGACACTAAAGAGTTGTTTTTCTTAAAGGAAAGAGATTCTCAGTATTAAAGTTTTCTTTAATGTTTAATGCTGACACAGGCTCAGCAGTTATGAGCCTGGACTGCTCTTGCAAAGGACCTGAGTTCGATTCTCAGCAGTCATATGAGGTAGCTCACAACTGCTTGTCATCCCAGCTCCAGGAGTTCTGAAACCCTCTGCAGGCCCAGGAAACCACACTCACATGCATATACTTACACACAGACACATACGCACATAGAGAAACAAAGCAAATCTCTTTTTAAAATTTAATTCCTATACTGATGTGTCATAACTGTGATTATAGGGGTCAGAGAACACTGAGATTCAACCGCAAGTGAAAGAGACTTCCGTTTTCATATTCTTATTCTCCTTAGCTTTTGGGACATATCAAAAACGGTCTTGCTGTGTAGAGTTTTACATCCACCCAACCCCTGGATCTGTGACTGCCTTGCCTTGAGTCAGAGACCCACTGGTTGGGAGGGGAGGCCTTGCTGGAATGCGGATCACATTCTACTGACATAAATTAGAGATAAAGTAAAACAGAAATGAGGAGAAATCTGTGTGCATGAAGGATAAGAGCCAAAGACTGACATAAACATGAGTTTCTAGAATCTTCAAAGAGATGGTGGATGTAAGAGTTGATTTTCTTTTCCATCAGGAATGGAGTGGAAATTAAGTAAGTTTTGTATGTAGTAGTAGTAGTAGCAGTAGTAGTAGTAGTTTTGTGTGTGTGTGTGTGTGTGTGTGCATTTAAAACATATGCACATGTCTTAAATAATGATCAGAAAATTCATCTTCTCAGGCCTAGAATACCCAAGAAACATCCAAGCTGTCTGTATTTGAACAACAGTTTCATCATTTAATACATCATTTAACAAATAGGACAAATTACATCTCTCAGTTACCTCAACTACATGGGGCTTCTATTAGATTACTTATAATTTGCTGTAACTTTTAAGTGAACCACTGCTAAGTGATCAGAACAATGTCTAATACTTAATACACTGACAATGCAATTTCATTGAATGGATGCATAAACTGTCAACAGTCACTCAATATAGAGTGCTTAGACACCCACAGTCAGGAAGATTCTGGCTGATCAGAAACTCCCTCCCTACTCTAACTCATTTTCCCAGAAGTGAGATCCCTGGACCCTATTATCAGCACCATCTGAGAACTTGGTAGGCATGTCAGCTCTTGGACTCCATCCTACACCTCCTGAATCCACATCAGNTTGGATGTAGACTCGGTTTGAGGACCAAAACTCTGCTCCCTCCATAAAGGGGTACTAACACATGGAGTGTCCCACAGGGTGGGGACTATTTTAGGTATCCTTTTTAGATGTCTCAGTCACACCTACCTTTACTTAACAAATCTGAGTCCAGAAAAGATTTCCCTAACAGAGTGTCATATGAGAAGTGGACCACATGTCCATGTTGGTGTCACTGGATGTGGCTTTTCCTTTCTGGCTCTTGCTGGGCCTGGGAATCAATTTTGGTATTGGGTCTCAATTTTCCCTACATCTTCCCTCCTTACCGTCCTCCCATACTTTCTTATAAATATCTGAGTTTTGATACAAAGGGTTTCTTGAGCCCAGGAGATGGTTCAGGTATTAACCAGGCCTGCCTTTTTCATACTTCAAGACTTGGGCATTTGAAATGCTCTAGAACCTTGGTTTTCACCATGACATTTACAGAACAACTAAGCTTGCCACAGACAAGCATGGAAGGCTTAGTGGGCTGTAATGAGGCTGGATCGGCTCCAGCAATTGGCAAACACTGTGACACAGTAAATGTCACCGGAGGCTCTGTTTGGTTTTAAATTGAAAAATTGCTAGCAGTATAAAAATCTTCCAGACTTTGCCTACAGAAGAAAACACTAACCACCGTCTCTTTCTCTGCTCTTCCCCCATCAACTAGACAACCTCCCTATCTCAACCCAGCCCCTAACCCCACTTACACACCAGTGAGTAGCATCCAAAACCTTGGAGCTTAGCAAGCTCAGGCGCTTGTTTCCAGAATGTTCTCTGGCAGGAAATAATGTGGCATCAGTACTGATTGAAAGCAGATCTAACCCAACTCTGAGGCACATCTTCCCAAGATCCTCCACACTTCCTCCTCCTTTCCTTCTTGACCACATGGCCCCAGNCCCTCTGAGATCAGAGCCTTGGAACTAGAAAAAGAGCTTTCCATTGGTGCATTGGTGCATTGGTGCTCTTCCTTCCCATTCCAGTTTGGGATAGGTTTGTTTGTGTGTTTGTTTGTTTGTTTGTTTGTTGAATGATTTCGTCAAGGAAATTAATCTAGATGGATCATCATTTTTGTTGGTGGTCAGGCAACTCCTTCCTGCTGGCACACTGCAGACATACAGTTAGGACACCATACCCTCCCACACAAGTGTGAGCATGTGGGCACCTGCATNGGGTGATCAGAGAAGATCCAGCCCTCCTATTCCATTTGCTAACATTTAGGTCAGACATAGGCAGGGTCTTGAATATTTCATGAAGTGACTCTCATCCAATAGGCTTGAGAGCAGGAGACTGCCAAGAACTCCCAGGCTCACAGTGGCAGACTTGCTGGNGCTAGAGAACTTGGAATTTTAAGAGCAGATAAGGCCTTGATCCTACTACATTATCCTACTTCATTAGGTTACTGGTTATGATTTAATCATGGGAGGGGAAAAAAACAAAAGGCTGTTAGTACATGGACTCAAGAATGTCTTTGTCCGTTTGTAGTACTGTAACAAAATACTTGAGACTGGGCAATTTACAAAGAACAGAAATTGATTTTTCTTAGAGCTATACAGGCTGAGAAGTCTTAGATTAAGGCACCAGAATCTGGTGTGGCCAAGCTCCTGTGCCATCATATACTAGAATTTAACGGGACAAAGCAAGAAGAAGCGACTGAAGTCATTGTTGTATGGTGGCACCAGTGCCAC
>LZPO01044629.1:59442-69662 GCA_001675575.1 Neotoma lepida
AGAGAGAGAGAGAGAGAGAGAGAGAGAGAGACTTTGCTTTAGAGACAGGACAAAGCACAAATCAGAATGACACTGCAAATTTTTGTTCTTTTTCTAATCAATGTGACATGCAAAAAATAGTAACTAAAACATTTTTTTAAAATGAGTTGGGACAAAATATTTAGTTGGTTCTGGTTTCTCAGGGCTACTCAGTGCCTGCCAAGTCCTCTATCCTTTAGTCCCTGTTTCCATCTTAGGACAAATCTTGAAGCGCATCTGATTGTGCATACGAATTTGGCTGCAAAAGAATTATGTCAGCTGTCAACAGCAAAACAGAATGAGGAATTTTTGAATGACCCAAAATTTCATGCCAGAAATGCTGTTCCAACAAAATGACTGCCTGGATGGCATGGAGCCTCTGGGAATTGTCTTCAGTTGGGCTTACTAATTTGGAGAATGCTGGACAAACATGATGTCCACCCTTCATCACGAACCCAAGCTTTGAACAATCCACTGGGGAACTTGACATACAGTCAAACTCCCAGAGACNTGGCCATCAGCCAGTCCTAAGTCTCCACAATGACAGGGCAGGAAATCATGTGATCTGTAGCTAAAGGCGGTGAGGAGGGCCTTCACTCTCACTCCTCCCAGGCATGGGCTGGTGATCCAACCACATGACCCACCCTTAGAGGCTACAATATTTGGCATGCTTCGACATCTTCTAAAATAGAGCACCTAAGGGAACAAGGCTTCCTCAAGGCCAGAATATTACATCCTTTTAGACAGTAGTGCGAAAGAGATTGGGTGGACTTGTTCAAAGTCTANATAATGTTGAAAGCAAGCAAAAGAGTCAAACATCATGGGATTGTTTTGTGGTTTGTCTTGCTTAGATTACTTTTGTCCTGTTTAAGTGAATTGGAAAATTTCCAGCGCAGGCAGCATTTGGAGGTACTTNCANGTCTCAGTCAGAGTTACCCCTTCATACTAGTTGCAATTGGGTCTTCATTGAGACCGGACAAGTTCACAAAGGTCTCAGTTTCTCAGTGGGAGAAAAGGTCAGCTTAGGGATGTGCTGATTCCAGGACCTACTCCGGACGATTAAATCTGAAAGCTATATATAAAATAAGAGACACNCAAGAGCACAGCGTAAGCTGATCCAGGAGTCATCTTACCAGACAGNACATCCTTTGTGATTACAGGTCAGGGCTCTATAATGCTTCCTGTTGGTCTTAGGGTAAGGGAAGTCAATTAATTGGGCCAGGGCTGTATGTGTCTAGTTTACAAAAGCCTTATAAGCCCAAGTAAGAAGTGAGGCTTTGTTCTCATTTGCATGCAGGAAATACCATGTTCCTGGCTTGCTGCCTCGGCTGTTTTAATTAGAAGTTGGTGTCCTCTTATTCCTCTTACCCCTTCTCGCCATTTCTTGGGACTGTTTCAAAGGGTTTCCTAGATACCATAACTGATCCAAAATGACTACTCAGTCATTTTTGGTGGCTGGGATTCTCAACCATATGGCTCAAAGCATACTTCTGGGATCACTAAAATATATTAATGTTTCTTGTTGTATCCATTTTTTTTCCAAAATGTCATCAAAAGGTCTTCAGATAGAGAGACAACTGGAGGAGTGGTTTGTGAAGCATGAAAACAGTCCTTATTCTTCTACTGAGCAGGTTTTATATTTATGTCCTCCAAATCCANATACAGTCAACTAATCCAAACTAGGATTTGAGAATTTAGTGAATTCCTTGCTGACAGACTGACACTCTACTGTTGCCTTTTGTCTCCCGTCTGAGAGGCCCTAGGATGTTGCTAATAATAATGTCCAATAAATGAGATTCTTCCTATGATTAATGGCATGCATTGAAGCCAGAGATATGGGACACGTTCCTCTCTGATACCAGCCTTGGTATCCATCAAGAAGAGTCAGTCAGCCACCCTCAGTGTTGCTATGGCTGTTATGGTGGCCCTGTTTGGGGTGGTTTGGAACCTTTGGGATGTAAGGCTTAAGTGGATATAGGCCAGTTGGATGGACTTTGAGGCTTTTAGCCTTGGCTCTGCTATGGCCCCATCTCTGCTTTCTGATTGGCACCATAAGAAGCCAACATCATGAGCATCTGCTGTAGTGAACAGACCTGCTCCAGTTTCCATCTCTTCCCCACCACAGTGAACTGTGTCTCCTTAGGCCCTGAGCCAACATAAACTTTTCTTTCTTAGGTTGTTTCTGCCAGCTGCTTTGCTACAGTGATATGAACACTAACTAGCGACATCCTCGGTCAACACAATGAGGCAGAGCAGTATGTAGTGGGTTGTTCCTGGGCGTTGGATTTTTTTCCCCTTCTGCCCATTATGGCAAAGAAACCATGACTCAATTCTTGGAATGTAAGTCTTGCCCATTGCCTTTTAAGAAATGAAAACTCCACATCCAGGCAAAAGCCACATCTTCAGTGAAGATTAAAACCATATTTTTCTCGCTATAGTACAGAGTAAGAGGGAGGAGAATGGGTCTAATATTTGAGGCTTTATTTGGATAACTCAAGCATTTGAGTTTGATTTAAATGCCAGGATATACCATCCATATCTCTTTAGTATTTGTCTTGTCTTTTAGAGTTATGAGGATAATGGTCTGACTATTAAAAAGAAAAATAATATTTTTTAAATAATTTAAAGGCAAACTGACAAGAGCATCAGAAAATGTAAAGCATTATGCTGTAATTGTGTATAGAAAAATATTTTAGCAAAACTGAATTTTTAAATAAAAAGGAGTATTTACAGCTTTGAATGTATACATTTAAAAACTTCCAGTGTCAAACACCNTTATTTATTTTTAAGACAGATGTCTAGTAGGGAGACTTCTTATCTGTAGCATGTGATATAAGAGTTCATAACTCATATGCATAAAGTGAGCTTGAAAACCATCCAGGAAAGGATGAATACCCACAAAGAAAAACAAGCTGGCTCATACGTGACTCAAGACGCAAGGAATGGGGAGAGTGGGAAAGGCAATAAGAAGTAAAAAGATGTTTTCCCTCATCTGTAATCAAATATATGCAAATTTGCTGATTAGTTTTTCCCACCAATAAAATTGGAATGCATCAAAGCAACACAGAATCGGAATACCCAGCCCTGGCGAGTGGGTGGGGAAAGACTCTCTCAAACACAGTTGGTGGGAACACTGAATTCTGGACTTTCTGAAATGTTAACTGGTGATGCATTTCAAAACTACCAGTGCATACTCCTTGACTCAGCAAGTCTAGAATGTATCCTAAGGGGATCATCAGAGAGCCTGGCAGAGATGTCTGTCAGAGCCCTGTTTAATGGGCATGCTTTAGATCTGCACATGGAGTACAAGAGGGGGTGGTATATTATTAGTATTTCATTTTATTTTAAATGTTTGATTGCTTTGTCCACATGTATGTATGTGCATGCTTGGTACCTAGGGAAACAAAAGAGGGTGTTGTAACAGGAGTTACAGGTGGCTGTGAACTGCCATGTGGGTGCTAGGAACCAAACCCAGTCCTTTGTAAGAAAGAGCTGCAAGCACTCTTAACTGCTAGGCCATCTCTCTGGCCTTTTATATCCTGAGTACTATAATGAAGTTCACAAAAATAGTAGCAAAGATCTATATTAATAGATAAGGTTTTCATGATCTCTTGACTCATGACAAAAAGAAGTTTCTAGAGTAGCATATATGCATAGTTAAATAAAAGAAGATTTTTAAGTATAAGGATTAACTACAAGGTTATCACATGTTGTCATTAACTAAAGAAATTCTTAGTCTGGTGAGGTTCATTGTCTTCCTCAAAATTTTATCCTCTGTCTGAACATTGTCGCTATTGTGACATATTTATGATCAGATAACAAAAATAAAAGTAAATAAGGTTGGCTTTTTTTGGGGGGGAATGGCTACTTTTTCTCTGAAGAGAGGAGTTTTCCTGGGTACAGACATTTATCTATAGAGAATTAAAGCATAAGGAAGTAAAAGGGAAATTTTGATGTGTTTCGCTTTATCTTGGGAAACAGGATGCCGAATCTGGCCCCCAGTATTGTACACGGTTCAGTCTCTTCTGAAAGCTCCTATTCTATTCATACTGAATTCCTGCTGGCTTGCAATATGCAAATATAATTTGGCTTCCCATGTGGCTCTTGGGTCACTTGAGGAGACTTGGACTGCCTAAACAGGGGGCTTGGAAACTCCAGCCGTGCAGTGCCACTGAGTGGGCACCTCCCTAGCAGGACACGGAGGTCACAGGCTCAGCAGCTGGACCTGGTGGCCTTCCAGTGTGGGTTTTTGTATTTGCTGGGCTCTGAGTTGCCTGTTTCTTGGTCTCGGGCTCAGTTTTGTGCCTCAAAGACAGGTAAACACTGATTTTAGTCTGAAAGAGTAAAACTCTTNAGTCTTTGAAATTCTGCAGTTCTAGATTTTTTTTTTACTTGTTTTTGTTGTGTTTTGGCTAACTTTGGTCCAAGATTATATTAAAAAATATTTTTGTTGCCTATATTTGAGGTCCTTATTGATTTCCTAGGCAGTGGAAATAGACAATGAAGCAGGAGCTGTCTTTCTATCAAGATCAATCATTTAAGCTGGATTTGAGGAGGGAAAGTTAGGGAAGAATTGTCCACTAAGAGGTTTATACTAAAGTCAAAGAATTAGCTAGTTTCTGCTTGTTGGGAAAACAATCACCATTTACCCTGTGAGAACTGGTTCTCCTGGTGCTGGCGAGACAGCACAGCAGTTTGCAGAGAACTTGGGTTCAGTTCTTAGCAAACAACCACTTCAAATTCTCTCTGCTGGTCTTTGAGGGCACCAGCGCAGGTTCAGTTCTTAGCAAACAACCACTTCAAATTCTCTCTGCTGGTCTTTGAGGGCACCAGCGCAGGTTCAGTTCTTAGCAAACAACCACTTAAAATTCTCTCTGCTGGTCTTTGAGGGCACCAGGCATGTATGGAGAGCCCATATATATATATGCAGTCATATGATCTGCACATCATATATACACATATTATAAAAATGGACACTTTTTCAAAATAAGTTGATTCTTCTACTTTTGAAAAATTATTGGCAAAAACCTCAATAGAGTTTTTTTAAAATAGTAAACAGTAATTTTCCAAATTACAGGTGGTATGTTAAGTGAACGACATCATGCTACAACCTCTGAATAATATTGAAGGCTAGATTACATTAGTGCTTCGGGTAACACTTTAGGCAGTTAGGCATGCAAACTTACACCAGCAACCACCTAAACATTTAATATAAGGTTATGTATGGTTCTAGTCCAGTTGCTGACCAGTCACAAGGCTAACCAGAAGCTTCAGCATTGCCTAGGACAAGCCAAAAGTTCAAAGTATTTACCTTCTAGAAAATATTTTCATATGATGTGAAAGGTGTTCTCACAGAATTTAAGGAAGATTTGGGGAAACAGGCAGTGTCTAATAGAACAACAGAATCAACAAGGAGAAAGGTGGTTTCTCCTGCCCTCTACCTGGAAGCTGTTCCCAGGGCAGTGATCCAGGCTTGGAAAATACCAGCAAAAAAGGAGAACGGGTTTTTTCTGGTCACTACAAAGTAAATCAAGGGGAGAAAGATGCCCCCGTGGATGATGAGGCCCACGATCACCGTGATCATGTACATTCCCAGTTGCCTAGCAACCACTTCTAAGTCCTTGATGGCAATGATCTTCCCACAGATCAGGCAGGCGATACCCAGCGGGGAGTACCTGAAAAACACAAAGAAAACGTAGCATGGAAGAAATCATTAAGCAAGTGACTGAGGACCTAAATCTCACCTGGGAACTGCACCTGGAGGAAAACCCTTCCTCTTCTTTCTCTTTCTCTCTTTCTCTTTCTCTCTTTCTCTCTCTCTCTCTCTCTCTCTCTCTCTCTCTCTTTCTTTCTTTCTTTCTTTCTTTCTTCCTTCCTTCCTTCTCCTTTGTGGAGTCCATTATATGCTGGTCAACTAGTCCTGAANACACACACACCAGGAACACAAACACACACACACAGGAACACATGCACACACACACACACACACACATATACACACATGCACACACACACACAGTGTTTTGCTGAGAATGAGGACAAGACTCAATACTTGGAATTGACCAGCTTAACTGTTTTATGGATGTAGTGACGCATGTTCTGATGATTTAAGTCCAAAGGCAAACTTTATTGCTAAGGTGAGTTTTAGGAATAAAGGGGGCATTCCTTGCCATCTTTTAACTTATCTTTCTGCAAACACTGAGTTAAAGGCTGAGAGAGGTGAATTGTGTCTCTGGAATCTTGTTTGATGCCCTTGTTCTTCAATTCCTTCCTAGAATTTGAGGTCTAACTTGAGGAACTTTCTGGAAATGTATAAACTGGGATTTGTAAATGTCCATTTTTTTTCTAAATCTTGGATCTTAGGAAATATATATGATGATTAAAATAATTAAAATGATGGAGAGAGCAGAAAAAAGACAGGGAAGGAATAAGAGAGAGGGCTACCAAAATAAAAGCATCTGAGCNAAGGAGTGCATTCAGAGAGATGTGATTTGGTGACTTTTAAGCCTGAAAGCGTTTCTCCCCACATAATAGCAATAACAGTCTGTTGTGTTTCAAGCACCACAGCAGGACCTGCACACTCAGAGCCTCCCTTAACCTGACCACAGCCCTAAAAGCTGCCCGTCAGTATTATCACTCAGTAATCAAGGAAACCGTCCTTTGGGAAAGTTCAATCACTATTCCAAGCCCACAANGCCAAAAGGAGAACCATCCTCACTTTGTGAAAGCCCAGAAGTGGGGGTTTTTCTTACCAAGCCAAACAGTTTCCCTTCAGTGTACCATCCCAGTTCCTTGTAGCTAAGCATACAACCACCATATATCAATTTATCCCATACTGACATTTGTATGCTGTTGTTATCTTATAGAGGGCTTGGAAACTGTTCTGTTCCTATTGGTGGGAAAATGCTCTCATCTTGACTTCGTTTTTGCTTGTCTGGGACCATTCTTTATTATAATTAATTATTATAATAATAATTACTAGTAGTATCTAATAGAGGTGCTACTGGGCATGAGTTTGTTCACACTCTGATGGTGTCTGACTGAAATAATATATTTGTAGAAAGATTTATACCTCATTAACAATTATATTTTTGAGAATAATTAAGAAGAAAATAAAATCCCCAGATAAGGATCCCAACAGCAGAGGTCAGGAAAGAAAAGACTGCCTAAGCAGACTCTCCTTCCTTCCTTCCTTCCTTCCTTCCTTCCTTCCTTCCTTCCTTCCTTCCTTCCTTCCTTCCTTCCTTCCTTCCTTCCTTCCTTCCTTCTGGCAATCCGGCCTGACCCTGGTCCTTTCCTAAGTCAAAGAAAGGCTGTGGAGAGCAGACGAGAGTCCTTAAATGCAGAAAACATGGACTTTGTCCAGCCTTTCAGTGACTACAAGACCTCATTCAGTGACAATAGTCTCATTTTTCCAATGTGGGCATCAGGGTTGGAGGGGCTGACTCCAGCATCACCAAGAAGCTGTGAAGCTCAGACTTGAGTGTGCATCTGTGTACACTGCTGAAGTCCCTCCCCTACCCTTCTCAATTGGATTCCTTTCTCTTGAAAAAATTTCATGACAGTTTCTGTCTGCACGAACTTGGGCACCAAGGCCTCTCCTGGTCCATCATGCTTTGTTTATCCAAGTCTGAGCTAATGAGGGTTTCTAAAACCTCTCACAGGCTACCCAATGGCAGATGGTCTTGCAAGCAAACCTTACTCAGGAAGAGCCACTTGCGTGGCATTAGTGTGATTCTGCTCTTCCTGGTGGAGCTTCCACGGGCTTTCCTCTGGGGTGCAGGCCGGCCGTGGTTGAGGACAGCTTCTCTAGGCATTAATAGGAGTGTGAAACAACCTCTTCTGTCATGTCTTTTAACCCTAGTGTTTCTTGCCATTTGATATTCTCCTGGTGTGCCCATAGTCACAACATCTCATAAATCAGCTCTGGAGCCCCAGGGANCAGCACTTTGTCATTGAGACTGTAAATAACTGGGGAAAAAATGCCTTCCTATAAATCCCTGAAGGGTTTATCTTCATAAACCAAGAGGTCAGTTCTTTTCTAAACACCAATCACCCTTTAAAGCTGTCCAGAGAAACATAGACATGAGCTATTTAGGATGCTATTCAATTTTCTTTCATACCCCCTCCTCTCCTCAGGTCAAGTAATTTGTAGATGGAGGAAACATATTTTCAAGGCACTTTGCCAAGGAAGATCAGCTACAAAGTNCCCCAGGGGCACCCACCAGGTGGGGTTTGGGCAGTGGAAGTAAGCACCAGCTCCCATTGTAGATAGAGAATATTAACCCAACGCCACAAGGTGAGCCATAAGAGTTGGGGAATATGGAAAATGGAGTAGCTCTTGCTACTCCAAACACTTGCCCACCCCTAACTGGATAAGTATTAGTGGGATATGAAAGAGCCTTTGCCCTTGGCCTGAGCTCATCAGAGATAAAATTCCACAGAAAGGAAAGGGGGAAATGCCCAAAGTCCAAGGTTACCACTCAACACTCCTGAGTTGAAACAAACAAGACCGTAATTAAGTGTAAACAGAGGCTTAAGGCTCCACCCAACAGTTCTGAAGCCAAGTGACGCCCAGTAATTATTGGGTCCATTTCCAATTCAGGACACAGTCATTGGGACAGAAGTAGGGAATGTTTCCATCCAGCCCACAGGTGGGTTGTATTCTCAACTCTGTGACCTGTTTACAAGGTCACTATCCCAGCAAGCTTCCTGTCAAAAATCNANGAAATCCAACCCATCAGTGGCCCACAGAGCCCTGGAGGCTCTGACTCCTGCCTGCCTCTCCACCTTCACTCCTTTCTCCATTTTAACCATTCTCACTCCGGTGGCTCCTCAAAAGCCTTCCCCTCCCTGCTTCCTCTCCTCAGAATCCCCTCTCAGTGTTCACCATGCTGCCAGGCCTGTACCAGGCCTTGTTCACACACAGCTCATCCTGGCCACTCAGGCCTACTTCCTTCACTCTCTACCCCACAGCCTGCTTTTGTTGTCTGTATCACCAACTGAATTCCTATTTATTTCCTTTTGTCTGTCTTCCCTTCCCTTCTTTCACTAAAATGTGAGGCNCATGTAGGCCAGAACCTCTGTGGTACTCATCATTATATCACATCCTTATCAGTTTAGAAGGGATTAGTTATTGAAAGAACAAATGGATTGAAAAAACAAAAAAGCTTTGCTCCACCAAACTTCAGTTAGATGCCTCCATCTTTAGACTCTATTTGTCTCCTTCCTTTAAAACACTGTTTGAACAAAGAACCCCACCNAGTCAGTTTAGCAAGCATCCCCATCCTCAGTGTGTGGTGCTCCATCTCTGATCAGGTTCCTCATGGTCTACCATCCCCCAAGTGGTATCTGGTCAACCTGGCCTGACTTCAACAAGAATCCTACCAGGTCTTTAGCAGACTAGCATCTGACTCTTGATATGCACCTACTCCATTAGTCATAAGTTCCCACCTTCCCAGCGTGGCTGGATCTGAGCCCAGCCCCTCTCCATCACTGTAAAAGCACATTGCTGTGGTTCCTATCCCCTACAAGGCAGCCCTGCAGAAAGCCATCCTTCCCAGCTTAAACAAGCACCACTGAGTGCTTCTTCCTTTAATAATGTGGATGGTGGAGGACCAATAGTCAAGTGGNAGAAACCAAGAAAAGGCTGATACCTCTTTTTCTAATAGAGGGAGACTATGGGAAGTTTTTCTTTCTATTCAANTTTTTCAGGGTTTGGAAAAAATTTTGAAGACTTTTCAAAAAACGAGGTTATGGAACTTGCAATAAAACCCTGGGGTTTTCAGACTTCTTAAAGAATTAATACACACAGAGATGCAGGAGACAAGGGTTGGATTGATGGTGATAATGGTCACAACAGAATAACCACAGGCCTATTCACAGAAATGCTGTGGTCCTTTGGGGGAAAAAATAGTTTCAGTGACTGGGGTCACCATTTCACCTAATTCTCAAAGCAACTTCAAGACATGGTTTTTACAATTATTTTCTTTGACTAATCAGAATATTAGGATTCAAATAGGTCTAACTTGCTTAAGCTCACATAGCTTGTAGCTAGAAGTTCTTTTGTTGTTTTTGTTGTTTTGTTTTGTTTTTCGAGACAGGGTTTCTCTGTGTAGCTTTGCGCCTTTCCTGGAACTCACTGGGTAGCCCAGGCTGGCCTTGAACTCACAGAGATCCGCCTGCCTCTGCCTCCCGAGTGC
>LZPO01044629.1:79246-93239 GCA_001675575.1 Neotoma lepida
TAGAGGTCTGTACACTATTATTCCTCATATGCTCCAACTCAAAGGGATCTTGATCCTGGCCTTAGCTGGGGGAACCAAAGCTAAGTTGCCATAGGAGCAGGCAGGGGAGGAAAAGGTCCTGATATAGTCTTCTATCCCCTAGAGTCCAGAAGTACCCTTTGCCATGGGGTAAAGACCATCATCATCCGGGGAAGACCCCAAATGTGAATATGGCCAACACTACAGAAGCCGAATCCAACAAGATAGCTCTGAGTCCTGGGGCTTTCTGGTCAGAGGAAGGTATCTGAGATATGACCAGGCGCAGGAGGTAGGTTAGATCTGTTGGATATCTCATGCCTTCCCATCTGTTTTTTTCTTAGCTAATTTCCCAGGATCTANAGGTCCAAAACACACATTTCAAAATGTTCAAAATAGACTTGGCAGCCATTTGTATCTACCACTCCAAAGCAAGCAACTTCATCCTCCTAGGCAAGTCTAGCAAGCAGACAGATAGGGGACCTCAGTACAATTCCTTTCTCCAGCCTCTAGTCACTCTACATCCTACTTTCGCTGTCTGGAATGGTGTTCTTTAACTTAAGTCCACATTGACTTAATTATACATATTTATGGTGTATAATGGAATATTTCNACACATGAATACATATATATGGGATATTTCCATATATGCAGACACTGATAATTATCAAATCAAGGTGATGAGTGTATCTCTCATTTTAAATATTCATCATTTTTTTATAAAATAAATTTGAAAATCAGAAAAACCTATCTATCCTAGCCTGGTATGATGAGCTCTCAGCGGGAGTTGGCACTGCATTTTGAGGGCTGGAAATCCAGATTTTTCTACTAAGCTGCCTGTCTCATAACTTCATTCTTCAGTGGTTCCCTGAGAAGGGCTGAAGGAGACACATGGGCTCCAGTTTAGTCTTTTCATGAGCTAGTGGGGACTGAGGAGTGTGCCAGCCTAAGCTGGCCNTGTGGGAAGAAAACAAGGTGCGAGTGTAGCCTTGGCTGGTGACTCAGTGGTTTCACTTAGCCNAATTATCTATTTTTAAAAGTTATAAACTTTGTGTGNATGTGTGTGAGCGTGTGTGTGCTTGCATGTGCATGTGTTGTGAGTGTGTGTGAGCACGTGTGTGAAAGTGCCTGTGGAGGCCAATGGTTGACATCAGTGCCTACCTTGGTCTTTCTCCCTCTTATGTTTTAAGACAGGGTCTCCCAGTGAACCAGGAACTTGCAGCTTCAGCTATACTGTCTGGTCAGAAAACCCCAGGGATCCTCCTGTCTCTGCCCGCCCAGGGCTAGGTTTATAGATTCATGCTGTTTTCACAATTAAAAAGTTATATTCAGTGACTTGTGTCATCTTGAGGATGGAACCTTTCATAGGCTCCAGTAAATNGGTATCTTCTTTCTTTGTGGACCACATAGAGCTTTGAGACAGTATTGAGAAGCGGTTTAGAGGGTTGTGAACAAGACAGGTAAAATGTGCTTCATGTGTAACTCAGAGACAGGAACAAAAGGGAAACAGGAAAAGGCGAGTCTCTCAGAGTGACAAGATATTAAGGGGCCGGCAACAATGATTCTGGAAATCAAGCCATCTGACTCCAACCCTAGAATCCTGCCCAGAGCTCCTCACACAACACTCGGGCCTGGCAGAGATAAAATAAATATTAAGAAAATTGCTATTNGGAGTTGAAACTGTCTCTACGCTATTACAGATTAGGTGGGAGATGGATCAGGGATGACACTGGGTGGGGGCTTTGTGTTACCTGCTGAAAACAGGCTTGCACCAGNTTCTCTGGGAAGAGGTTTCTAATGAGATCCAGGAAGGCATCCAGGCTAGACACCTCATCGTTTTTCTTCCCAGGCCCCAGCTGCTTCTTGAGTTTGGGATTGCCAGGGTGGATGGCCAACACCAGGATGACCCCCAGCACCGCGGCAATGATGGTCGTGGACATGTAATACACCATGGCTCTTGTGCCTAGGCGGCCGCTGGCTTTAGCATCCAGGCCTGACAACCCTGGATTTAGAAGAAATACGGAAAGGTCAGTTCTGTTCTTTTCTACCCATGTCCCCATCTCTACATGTGTGCAAGCCCTGGTTTCCTGTCATTCAGATACATTAGAGGCCAACTAACAGTCCTCCTACTAAATACGTGACCAATTCTACACTTTACATTTCTATTTTCTAAAGATATTTTTTGAGGTTCCTGAGAGCTGGGGAGAGTTGGTGACAACTGGCTCATAGTTTACAGACGGCTGTGTGATCTACATACCGCCAGTCACTATCACACAGGTGAAAATAATGTTGAAGAGTTTTCCATTTTTAATTCCAAGATAATGTCTTTTCCGTTTTTGTGACCTTAAGTTATCCTCTCTAAAGTGATGGTCTAGCTGAGGCTAGTGTTTCTCTCGTGTGTCACTATTACTATTTATTGTCCTTATTTAGGAGAATCAAAAGCTGGGACATCAAGGTCATGTTCAAATGTCTTTAGAATACGTTACTAGAGACTCAGATGGAGAATCAGCAAGGCCCTCCCATCTCTCTGTGTTGAAACCTAGTGGTCCTCATGTCTAACCTCATGTGACTATCAGAGAGCACATGTAAGAAGCAGCTGCCAGCAGCAGCGAGGGCAGCATCTGAACGGAGAAAGGTGAGAGGAGACTCCAAGTTAAGTCACACGGACCTCAGCCTCCAGTGGGGTTTTCTCCAGATGTTTCTTCAGTGGACCCACTTCCTGGTTTCAGTTCCTACCTTCGCTGAACAGAGAGATTGAACCCCTTTCTGGGGATCTGCCCTTGTTCACGTCGGGGAGGAAGTTGGTGTGAATCTCTCTGAATCAATGTGACCCATGTATGACCCACTTCTCTCTAGAAACCCAAGTCTAATTCTGGGCAAAGGAAGCCAGGGCTCTCCCAGCTGGCCTGCATGAAATCTGCTGAACAGGCCAGGAGAATNTTTTCTCTGGTCTGGACAGAAGCACAGATTCACTCAACCCAGAGTTTAATGATGACAAACGTGAACCTGAAACCCAGTGTTTCTGGTGAGGCTGTGGAGCAGCTGGTCCAGCATCTGAGTCAGCTGGAGTCACTTCCACGAGGGGATCAGTGCAGAGGACAGCTCTCAAGGTCACTTGGCTCATTGGTACCTAGCTACGAACCACCTTGGCGACTCCCACTCTTAACTCCAAAGTAGTTACTAAGCAATACATCATACTTTGTTTCAATAATATTGTCTGGTAAGAAAAAAATTATCAATATAAGTTCAAACATAGGAAAAACTCAAATTAATTAATTCTTTTAGCCAAGACTATAATAAGAAAGCATGTTATCACATATTAGGATATAATTCTTTTAAAAACCCTCAGCTTTTATGCCTGGCATTTAATCTCTTTTCAATTCATATCTTCCCATATGCTCAAGTAAATAATAAAGGCAGTGTGCTTTTTCAGTTCCTTTATCAGTTTCTGAATAAAACATATTTTTTAAAATACTAAAAATGAAATAACAAGATACCATCAATTTTAATACATAGCTGTTCCTTTATACCTCTGGCTGTTAGAAGGAAAGGCCGAGTGAATGATAGACGGTATTTTTTCCTTTTTTTAAGACCAATGATTCATATCTTAGAGACAGAACAAAGCTCAGAAATGCAATGATACAGTCACATCCACTGTCTCAGCCAAATAGAAATTCTACTTCTAACCCGAAAGCCAGGGCAGGGCTATGCTGCACTTTGGGCAGGTACCAGCAAGGAGCTCTCACCTGTGATCAGACTGGAGATGATGAGAGGGAGGATGAGCATCTTCAGCATCCTCATGAGTATGTCCCCCGGGAAGGCTATCAACATGACCACGTCAGGGTGGATGGGAGACGCCAAGCGAAGCAGCCCGCCACATACTGCCCCCAGGATGACACCTGTTGAAGAAGGGGAAGAGGAAATCTGAATTCAGTTTTTGCCCTAGTCAAATGGACAGCTCCAAGGACTCCTATCACTGATTACCATCTTTCTCATGTGTCTGCCTGATGGACTATGAATATCACAAAATAAAGACATTACATAAGGGAAACTGGTTTTGACAACTAGCAAAATACCTTTCTGTAACAGCTCCAACTATTTTAGCACTACAGGAGCCCAGAGAACATTTTCAACACTCCACGGGAATAAAATAAAGACTTGACTCCAAACTCTTTCAAGATATTGATTGCACATAGCATCACAAATTCCCAGAAGAACCCATTCCCAGCAGGCAGTATCTTTTCTTCTCTCAGCCAGATCTGGCAATGTGATCTAGTGTTTAGTGTGTGTCTTCCTTTTTAACTGGAGGTCAGAGGCATAGGACAGGACTCCAATGATCCATAATCTGGAAGGAGCCAAATTGAGCAAAGATGCTGGCAGAGATGCTATTTGCTTCACAGACTCCTACATTCTACCAGAAAGACCTTAGACTGTTGAAAATGGGTAGCCATCATAAGCCACAAAAGCAAAAACTGCAATCTAGGCCACAGCCCCCTTGGTGAGGAGGAAGGAGTTGCCAGTCACATGGGTCATGGAGTTGATTCTAGGAGTGTGCAGGGAGAGATGNAGTTGAAGGACAGAGCTTTTTCCTGGCTCTACATGTCAATCTTCAAGTCCTATGATGAATGAGATTGGATTACATAGTGGGTAGCTCTTAAAAAACCCAGGCATGGCTGCGGTTCCCTGTTTCTAAGCAAACTAACGCAATCCCAGTTTTGACTCCAGCCCACTGGCAGCTGCGATGGCACAGGGGATGAGGGGATGGGGTGTGTGAATAATGGTGAGGAAGTGGGAGGATGAACTGTAGTTGCTTCTCTGTGTAGCCTAAGTGAGAGCCGAAGAACAAGGAGAGTATTGAGAAGAGAAACTGTGTGGCTGTCATTACAAGAGACTGCCATTTACTCCGTGTTTCAATATACCCTGTAGAAAACCCAAGACCAAGATTGTGTTGACAGCTCAGACCAAAGAATCACGGCAGAATGAGGCCTGAAGCAGGGAGGCAAACTTTCCAGGTGACTCAGAACATATCTGAGCATCGGAATGAGCCTCTTCCATGCTCCCTTCTTCAACTTTATCGGTTGATCGAAGTCAATGATGCTTCTGGCAAAGGCCTCATCTTGTGGTCCCTTTTAGTGAGGTTTTCTGGCCCTGTTGTCCTTATCTTGATGTAAGTATTTCTCTAAATGTGGTCTACTGCCGGCCTGCTTGGAGATCACCAGAAGGCTTGCAGCAGATTCCTTGGCCTCTCTCCCAACAGCTCCAAACATCATCTTCACAAGAGTGGCTGGGAAGCTGCATGTTCACACTCACAGGAAATATATACACACGTCATTGAGAACCACAGATTGCAGAGCAGAGCAGATGGCTAGAGCTGGTTTAGGGGTAGACTTTGCCACTGAGGCAGCAGTGCCTCATCGGGACACAAAATTTCCTTTCCGTGCGGAAGCACTCTCTGGGAGGATAGCTTCCCCACAAATAAGGAGAGCTTGGGAGAAAGGGATGGGGTGACCTCAGGAGAAAGGAGAGGAGAGACCTTGGGCACCTACCAAACACCGTCAGTGAGAGCAGGAGGTTCTTCCCCAGCTTGTCGCACATGCGCAGGCCCAGGTTTCGGTGCTTCGGCTCCTCAGAGCTGAGGTGGCTGTCGTGCATGCGCACTTCCACCTGCTTGGGCATATTGTTGGCACTGCAACAGAAATGAAGCACATGATTAGTGACTCCCTGGGCTGGGGACTGGGGCTCCTGTGGGCAAAGTAGGGTACAAAATAGGAGTAATGAGGGCACAACTCAATTCCAGTTGACCTGCAGAGCATATGGACACTTTTACACCCCCCCCCATTACCCTAGATAAGAAAAAGAAGCACCATGAAATATAGGGTTTCTGACTCTGGGAAGGGAGTTTCTCCACTCTATTTTCCTGAGATAGGCTTTAAAATCTATAGGACATTAAGTTTCGAATCCAGATAAGTCAAGCTTCAAAATTCGAGCTCTTTCATTCTCTTAATGATGGGGAAGTTTTTTTTTTTTTCAGGAAAGTCATGGCCTGAATTACACCAAAACTAGAATGCCCCCAAGTTCAAATCTTCCACATCCTACACGGGTGAAAACCACACCTGCGGCAACTCAAGCCTTCCCTCTGTTCTGGACAAACCACTGTGTACAGCTAAAAGAAAGTTCAGTCAATTGTGGTTTTAAAANGTCACTGTATAATCAGAGCTCTGCTAAACTGCCCATGAGTCAAGGCCACTCATAGTCAAAGCAGCATGGCTGCAGGCAGCACTATGACCACTATCATCCTCAGATGCATCTCAGCCATTTTCCAGATGACCCTCCCCAAGTGAACACCAGCAATCTTAGGTGCTCAGTAGAACCCCTGAAGGGGAAGGAAGAGCCTGGCTGCCCCCTCCCCTACTATTTCACTTCCTAGGCCAGTAAGATTTCTAGAATGAAGCATGCACATTTTTACTTTGATAAACTGAGGACATGTGTGGTAGCTTCTGTTTACAAAGGCCATCATTTGGTGGATGAAAACAAAATAGACGAAAAGACTGTGACACCTAGAAGGACACATCATTGATAGACGACACGACAAAGAAGGGTGTTACTTTGCTCAGGTACCAGACTAGACTAGACAAACCTTTTGTGGAAGTGATGTTTGCCTGCAGAGGGATGGCCTGGCAGCCGCAGTGATGGTAATGGNGACAGTGTCCAGGAGTCCAGTCCTCACTCTAGCACTTGCTACTGTGTGATCTAGTGTTCAGTGTGTGCCTTCCTTTTTAACTAGAGGCCAGAGGCATTGGACAGGGCTCTAAAGATCTATAATGTGGGAGGAGCCAGATTATATTAGAATCTCCAGATTATAATATGGGGAAGGAAGGATCTGATACTCCTTTATGAAAATTCAGTAAAGGGGGACTGGAGAAATGGCTCAGTCAGTAAAACGCTTGCCCTGCAAGCAGGGAGACATGAGTGTATGGTCCCTAGGACTCGAATTAAAAATCTGGTTGTGAGGGTGAACATTTGTAATTCTAGAGCTTGGGAGGCACAGACAGGTAGATCCCTAGGGCTTGTTGGCTAGACAGTCTAGCCTATTAGTGGGCTCCACACTAAATGAGAGGCCTTGCTTCAGAAAAGAAAGGCTGATGGCACCTGGATAATGACTTTTTACCTCCACACGCAGACATGTGCACACACATGTGCACCCATCCACCTGGACAACACACATGCACACATACACAAATGTTCAACAAAATACACTAGGGTGGTCCCTGCCATAGGCAGTTGCTTTCTCTAGAGGGCAGGAGGAAGAGACAAGACTCATCAAGCTCGTGGCAAAGAAGCCAGTGAGTGAAAGGACCTATCCAGTTGCCCCAGTGCTCCAACAAGATGCTGAGAATTTAGCTCAGAGCTAAAACTTTGGCCCAAGAACAATGGCTCATTTTTCATAATAAGCTGTTTAATGTATTTGCTATCAAAATGCCCTAAAAATCAGAAATAGTACTTCATAATCTGGCAGGATAAGAGTAAGTATCCAAAACCCAAAAGCTTCTTAGTGGCCCCTNTATTCTATTTCCTAAATTGCTGTTTCAGGCAAACTCTGACTTCCTGCTACATGTGGGCACTTAGGGTCACTCTGACCACCTATAAAAAGAGAACAGTATGCTGGGCTCCCCGTGTTCACAAGGATCATCGAGCAACCGGGACCACTTCCTTTACTACCAAGTAGAAACAGGCAGAAAGTGCCTCATGCAGCAAGCAGAAGAAAATGATCAGAATGATCTCTTTAACACAGACAAACCATAGTTCTAGGTGTACATTTGGGCTCTNTGTCCATTTTAAAATAATTCTCCAGACAGGACTGTAAGGTAAAATGAAGCCCCAAACTTAGAAAACGGCCAGGGAGGAATAGAGGCAGTCTGTGTTCTGAGATAGTGAGATACTCTCTAGGCCAGTTCCTCCTCAAACTCTGGCAACCTCTCCCTCAAGATCATTAGCCCCCTTGCCTTCTGCTTTGATTGTACCCTGCCACGGAAATTAGAATCAGACCCACTCTCTCTATTAAAATGAGGCTAGCGAGTATGAAAGCAAGCATCCTGGCAAGTTCCACATGGTGTCATGAAAGCGTTTAGCATCAAAACAGCCACGGACAAGTTGGAAATACCCAGATATTAGGTTCATCTGCACCCAATCCTGAGAAGGGACGCTGTGCCTGTTGCACACATTTCTTTGCTATACAAAACTGCTGCTGCTTACTTAATAGTTTGCTTTTTCGGCTGTGACAAAAAATGTTCCGGAAGCCCTGAATCAAAACAGCCACATCAAAGTGGCAGCATCAGGATGTCAAGAGTCTACAAGTGCTTACTTAGAAGGTCTCTGGCTTTCTTAGAACTAAGCAGATGTTCCAGGCATGCAGAAAATAAGTTTTAACATACAACTTTATTTATTATTATTATTATTATCATTATTATTATTATTGGGGAGGGGCATCACGGCACTCGTGTGGAAGCCAGAGAACACCTGTCAGAGGGTAATACTCGCCTTCTACCATGGGTTCTGGGGGTAAATTTCAGCTTGCTGGGCTTAGACAAGCCTTTTTACTCAGTGAGCCATTTTGCCAACACAGAAAATAATATTTAAAGTAAATTAGAGCCTCAGTTTGCAGTCGGGGATGCAGGGAGCTCCCCAAACTATCTGCAAAAATTCTGCAGCCAACTGTTGCACTGCTCAGACCACAAGGGGAGTCTATAAAGAAGAAGATTCTATAATATTAACATGAAATATTAATACCAGAGATGATTATATACCATTGTGCAGAGCTGCTTCTGAGCCTACATGGCTTTAGAACATATGCATATGCTGGCTACTTAGCAAACAGCAGCAATCTCAAGTAACATGCATGGATTCATTGACTATTCGTCATGCTTCTGACACTATGCTCAGTGATGAGTGCCTTTGCCTAGAAAAGGGGAGGAAGTGGGTTGGTCTGTAATTATCTGCTTTACATCTGTGCTATGATAAAGCCCTACAGGGGTTGCTACTGGGAATCACAAGAACTACACTAATCCGGGTTGGGAAGACATAAGGGGTGTTCAGGAAAAGTCTCTTAGGGGCTGGAGAGGTGGCTCAGAGGTTAAGAGCACTGAGAGGTTAAGAGCACTGACTGTTCTTCCAGAGGTCCTGAGTTCAATTCCCAGCAACCACCTGGTGGCTCACAACCATCTGTAATGAGATCTGGTGCCTGTTCTTCCAGAGGTCCTGAGTTCAATTCCCAGCAACCACATGGTGGCTCACAACCATCTGTAATGAGATCTGGTGCCCTCTTCTGTATACATAATAAATAACTCTTAAAAAAAAAAAAAAAGGAAAAGTCTCTTGGAGGGGCTGACTCCTGACCTGGATCTTAAATTCCTGCATCCTTTACCATTTTATGAGCCGTGAGAGAGCAAGCCTGTGACCTTCTACATGAGCACTTGCTAAAACAAATTGGGAAGTGAAAAGATGTCCTCTTTCTCCTAGGAAGGAAGCCTTTCTATAAGATGTCGGCAACACGTTGTTTGAGCACGCTCTCGCTATTCTTGCCTTTAGTCCTTGAATTTCTTCTGGGATCACAGGGTAGTCCCCACTCCGGGAGAGCTACTGAAAATGGTNCAGTAAATAAAATAAACCCAGAGCAGAAAGCTCTTGTTCTCACCGTGTGGACATGGCATGAGAACAGGTGGTGACGGCACTGGGCAGAAGTAAAGCCAGTAGGAGGAGATGATTTTATGTCAAGTGGTCAGGGTAGGTGTGACATTAGGGGAAATGTGAACATCAGCCTGGAGGAAATGAGGAGCCTCTTTGAATTAATTCTGAAGTTTGTTTACAGCTTAGCAAGTAAGTAGAATTAATAAAATATGGCCACCTGTACAGCTATCCTAGAACCTAAAACTCCCCTGGATGTAAATTCTTATGTCTAAATGTTAGATTTTAGCATGGGCACTGATTCAGGTGAATGTCAAATAAGTAATGCTGGGGCTTATTACCATCATGAAAGTGGCATGGTTTCAATCACTATCCATTGTGTCTCCTACTGAGATCTATGGCAACTAGGAAGATGGAGAGACAGAAGGCCGAAGGTCTCAATAGTNTAAGGGTTTGCTTCTAGGGCACCAAACAGAAAAGGCAAAATCTGATCTTTGTAGTTCCCCTGAACCAACACAGTCACTTCAAGTGTGTGTGTCCATCTTTTTGTTAATGTCCACTCATTGTGCAAAGAGAACAGGGCAATAAAGAGTTCAAACACGAAGGCAGGGAATTGGGGTACACCAACCCCTCAGTGCCAAGTGTTCTTCACATGTCCTACCCCAACCCCTGAGCTGCAGCCACAGAGACTGTTAGCCGTCTTTGTTCCTACTTGGGTACATCCTGGATGAAGGAGCTGGCAATAATTTTTGAACATTGGAGGCCAGCTCAGCCAGACCTCTCCCGTGGCCTCCATTGCCCAACAAAGTAAGGTCACGTGACAAGAAAGCTGAGGGTGGGACTCTTTACAGTGAACTTACAATATCTTTCAACCTTAGCTTCTCCACTGTATTATTTAAACAGCTGCTAATTTTGCAAAGTTACACAATTGCTCCTTCTCATATATGCACGCAAGTGCATGGCAAATTCAGCTTATCTTGCAAACTGCTCCACGACTCACAGGGAATGCATAATGCAGCCATGCTAAGTTTTCTTTGTACCTGCTTTTCATTAGCGCTCAGTTTTCCTCGCTCTGCCAAGAGCCTCTAATAACAGGCTCATTAGATGTGGTGTTGGATTCCGATTTCCTGCTGCACACTCTCGTGTCGCCTCATATGGCATCAATTCTTTTTTCCCTTCCTCACTCTCTCAATGAGGTGGCAGGAGACTGTTCCCCCAGAAGCCGGAATCAGCTGGCACATTTTGCCTGGAGGTTGTGAGCTCTGCAATGCACCCTCCATCTGCCCTCCACTGTCCAAGTCCAATGCCAGACCTGAGGGCCTGGGAAGACACAGTGGGGCATAGACATCTCCAAATCACTCTCCTGGGAAGCCAACCCTGAAGAACAAAAATTATGCTTGCTGGGGGCTTTCCCCTTTGTGTTTCTGCTAGTGGTACTTCATCTGAGTACCATATACTCTGTGGCAGTGAGAATAGCTAGCACTGTCCCTCAGCCAAGATCTCCCTGGCTCCCCAAAGGACACTCCATTCTTGCTGGAAAGCATCATGAACTTTAAGATAGACTGGTATATTTGCCAGCATGCAAGTCCTTCTGTGCTTGCTTCATCCTGTGAGGCTTGGCTAAGAGACATGGTGGGAGATNCTCTTTGGGCAAGAAGTCTCTCTCTGACGGTTACTGTGTCTTCACAGACCCTGCACATATCACCTAAAGGGTTACAGACTCCAAAGTCTCCTCCAGTTCCTTTTTCTGTCCCTTCTCTAGCCCCTAAGTCACTAAGCCACAGATATGCTTTCTGGAAAGGTCCTGCTGAGCATGGATTACTCCAGACTCCACGAGGGGAGCACTTCCTCTAAGTTGCCTGAGTATCTGAGGGGTAGGGAGCTAGCTAGATCACATCTTAAGCTGTCCCAAGTCAGGAGGCTAAGACTTTCTGGGAGGCAGTATTTGGAAAGGCATCAAAAGAGTATTTGATACATGGTGGACACTGGATTTGGTTTCTTTTCTTTCACTTAAATGTCTCTAATGGTTCAAGAAAACCATTACAACAATTTAGCCACATTTGAGTTTTAGTAAGCCCACTTGGCTAGAAAGTGATGCCTATGATTTTTTTTTTAACCAAACAAGTGGTGTCCAAGGAGTTGCCACAATCTTTAAAGTGGAACGACCAGACAACCTCCTGAGGAACATCAGGAAAAACCTTAATCATTGTCCTCGCTTTCTTTTTCAGTGATAAACTGTGACCTAAAGCAACATGGGAAGGAAAGGGTTTATTTCATTTATACTTCCAGGTAAACAGTGTATCACTGAGGGAAGTCAGAGCAGGAACTCAAGCAGGAACCGGGAGGCAGGAACTGATGTAGAAACCATGGGGGAAATGCTGCTTACTGGCTCCCTATGGTGCTCAGCCTGCTTTCTTATACCTTCCAGGACCACCTGCCCAGGGTGCCATCACCCATAGTAATCGGGGCTTCTCACATCAACTATCAAAAGAAACCGCCCTACAGACTTGCATACAGGCCAATCCTATCAATGCATTTTTCTCAGTTCAGAGTCCTTTTTCTCAAATGACCCTATCTTGTGTCAAGTTGGCATAAAACAAGCCATAATGAAACCTCTATACTTTTGGGAAATCCTCTCCGGGAGAGACAACTTAAGGTTATCTTGACCTCACACATCTGCTATTTCCATAAAGACTTACTCACCAAGGCGCAGTTAGTTTCTACAGTCTGGTGAGGGTTGGGTTGAATGTTTGACCATTCCAAATTGGGAATCACTTCTAAAAATAAAGATGATGCCATGGCCTGGAAGCATGCTGGTCAGCCAGCCCAGTCCCCAAAGGCACACTTGCAGCATAATTGCTACCCACCTCTGGTTCATGGAACATGAGAATATATCTGAAAACTTCACATAGCTCCAACCAAGTAGGAAGACCATAGGGCATGTCCTGAGCCNCAGGGTACTTGGCCCCATTTCCAGATGGATAAAGGCCATGTGACTTTCAGCAAACTGTCTCCTCTGGCTGAAATACCCTTTTCATCACTCCATCCAGCTCAGCCTTCTTAAGCTAACATCTACTTCACCTTCATACTCAGGCATGCTTTCATCCAAAGGCATTCATTCAGTCCCAAGTTTGAGNTTTAGGTCCTCCCTCTGTGGGTTACTATAGCACCTGTGCTTTCAAGGCCTCCCTCACAGTTTGTGCCGTGTTCTCCCCACGAGAAGATAAATGCTGGAATAAGACTCTCTTATATATTAGCTTTCTCCTCACATGCAGCATGATTTCTGGAAGAATCATATGTTTAATAACTGTATGTTGGACAGACGGATGGACGGATGATTAGATAAAAAAATATAATCTAGTCACAAGTTCTATGTGACACTCAGTTTTGAGAACTAGAGTGGTCCAGAAGTCTGAGAAGGGGAGAGAAATGAGAGAAGAAACGGCAAGCAGTAAGTCCTGTCCTACAAGAAGCAAGGACTACCTGCATTAGAAACACCGGCGGCTAGCAGGACGGGCCAGGCCAGTGTGCAGCCATCTTCTTTATCTGCTGGTAGCTTTGGTCCAGCTGCCCTGTCTTGTGTAACTTGTTACAGCTTCAGGAAGCTAACATAGCACCAGACCTGAAAGTGTTTCTACCTTATCTTGTTTGCTATTTGCAAGAAGCATGAGAGGTGAGGTGACAGACACAGAGAGTTCCCTGTCAATACTCACTCATCCCATTCCTCTAGAACTCTCTTCAGAGAGACAGTATGTCCACCAGACCATGACCGCTCAGCATCCCTTACTGAGATGATGCTGAAACCTTCTAGATCAGTATTTTTTTTTACTCCTCTTTGGGCAAATGCCATCCTGGATGAACACAGACTGAAACTCCCCCTTCCTCTTAGTGCCAGTGATTGTTAAATAGGCTGCCTCTANAGAGCTTCTATCGCCCAAGCAGGTATTTCATTCTTCCCAGAAAACTGGTGCCATTTCCTTACTGTTTCTTTCTTATAAGCTGTTAAATTGGTCGCTATTCATTGGTTGCTAATTCAGTCCTTGCTGATTCCACCAGTCAACTCAACTTACTGCCTACATGCTCAGGTCTCAATTAATTTGATATGCTAATGTTTCAGTGAATGAAGCGCTACCAAGAGAGTTCTTTCTACAGAGGAAAAGGTTATTTCTCACACCCAGAGCCTGAGGAAACAACTTGGTTCATGGTACTCCATGTTAATGCAGTAGAGTACATGTTCCTTCTTTATCCATTCCCATCTCCATTTAAAAATTTTAAAGTGTGTGTATGTGTGTGTGTA
>LZPO01044630.1:10521-21133 GCA_001675575.1 Neotoma lepida
CCTGAGAAAATTCAGGATTGTGGCCAAGTCCTGACTGGAAAATTCTGTGAAGTTGGATCATCTCAGCCAGCAGCCTTGAAGCTGTTCTGGATATGGAACTCAGNAGATACTGCAACAGAGGCACTCTGAAACAGATCATCTGGGCCATCTACTCCCATCATAGATTTTTCAGGTGGTCTTCCTCAATCAAACCTGATTTTTCTTAACCCAGAATGAATCCAGAGTCTCTCATTTCCTGTGGAAATAAAAGCAGAACCTCTTTCCCAAAGTAACATATCTTTTGACTTAAAATTTTGAAGTCAAGATATTTTTAAAATATATAGGTTGGTTTAATTTAGTAGCTTTCACAATCAAATGTCTCTCAGCAGTTATCATTTGCCCATTAACAGTCAAAATATCCAAAGACAACACAATAAAATATAGAATCCAGACTCTCGGTGTATTTTCCATCTTTACATGACTTATCACATTTTTTATTACTCTATTCCCTTTTTAAGGATTTTACTATTATTTTAAATCATTTTTAAATGACCGTTTCTACCCTTTGTCTTCTCTCTCCCAAGCCTATGAAAATTTTTCAAACATACTGTAAACTGTTTACAATTTTGTTTTTGTTTTTTCCATTTGAATCTGTCTTTATTGCATATCTCTAGCTTTTTCTGACCACATGAGCCTTTAAACTGCTAAGTGGCATGGATAGGACCTCCGCCTCTGTCCTGCCTAGTTCCTTAAGAGCCTAGCTTCATGGCATAAGCATTGTTGAGAGCCATGTTCACCTTCCCAACTCTGGAGCTTCTGGGTTCACACTGCGATTGAGTAGCATGCCTCCCACTGCTCATAATCCCCATTTATGTGTTTGGTAGCAGGGCCTCTTAAAAGAACCCTGTGGTTTTTGCCACTAGCACTGAGTCAGGAAGCCCTCTCTTAGAGGAGCCACACCTCGGCTTGCTGCTAGCAAACAGAGCCTACCCAAGAAAAAAGCAGCTTCAAAGAAGCCAAGTTTGACTCCATTTTTGTGTGTTTAGAATCCTTTTTAAAGCCTTTTCANGCTTTATGTGGAAATTCTTGTCCCATGTTGGGGCACCGTATGAAGTGTGTCTTATCCATAAAAACCAGGAGTCAATTATTAGGGAAATAACCTAAAAGATCAGAGAATCAAAGGAGTAGTCACTAGTGACTTCTTACCTCTCCAGGTCCTCAAATCAAAAGGGGGACCCAAGATCCTGTCTCCACTTGCCTTATATGCCTGTCTCCACCTCCTGATTATACTGGGATTAAAAGTGTGAGCCTCTGAAGTGCTGGGATCAAAGGTGTGGGTCTCCAAAGTGCTGGGATTAAAGGTGTGAGCCACCACCACTTGGCCTCTATGGTTAACTAGTGTCTAGGTCCACCCTCTGATCTCTGGGCAAGCTTTATTTGTCAGAACACAAAATATCATACAACAGGTATTGACCTAACAGCTTTATCCCTATAGTACTGGAAGGTGCTATGCACACTACCTTATGAGAAAAGTAATCATCAAAATTACCCAGCTCTAAACACTATGATCTATAAGAAAGACTCAGGTTTTGTCTACAACTGTAACCCCAATGCCTTTATCAGCATTTTGTTCCCAGAAAAGTAAGTACCTAAAATAATATATGTTGGCCAACTGACAGACTGAAGAAAGAATATATTTCAAAAAAATAATATTTTGTAGATGATTTTCATGGTTGTTCTGAATGAAAGGAAGGACAAATAGAAAACAAAAAGAGTTACTGGAAATAGTAGAACCTGTGTATCGAAATTCTAATTAGCAGTATATGATTGTTAATACTGATTGCCAACACTATCTAGAATCAACTAGGAGACAAACTCTTATGTCTGTAAGGGATTTTTCTAGATTTGGTTAATAGGGATAGGAACATTAACTCTAAATGTTGGTGTCATCATTCCAAGAGCTGAAGCTATATATAGAANAAAAAGGAGAAAGTAAGCTGAACATTGACGTTCATTTCCCTCTACTTCATGAGTGGATCAATGTGACCAACTCCCTTATGCTTCAACTGCCATGCCTTCTCAACTATAAGAAGTCACATAGTGAACTGTAATCCAAAATGAACCCGTCTTCCTCCAGGTCATTTCTTGTCAGTTTTTTGATCACAGCAATGCAACAAGGGAAGAAACTCATAGAGGCTACTTTCTCATTCCTCAGTAACAGTCTACCACAAATAATGGCACAGACATGTTCTAAAGGGAAGGTAAAATACACCTTACTCTAATAGAGTTATGTTTCCTAAATCAGCTTCTGTNTCTTCTCTTTCTTCTTTCCCAAACTAATATTAGAAAATAAAATCCTTCAAGGTCTCTTGGCTTTGGCTTATTTATATTTTTAATTACTTTATTGGCACTTTACTAGCACTTCAAAAGAATGTGAATGTTAGATAATTTCTGAGATTAAAAATATAAATTTGTAAATATAACCANAATGACATAACACATCAACCTAATAAAATGCACAACACAATTTGATAATATCAATGATGCACTAAAAACATCAGCTATTGTACACGTATGTCAAATGATGACAAGAAAAANAAGGTTTGGATGTGTCTTACAGTAATACTGTACCAAGAAGGACAGTAAAAGAGGAAACTTGGAACAAACCACTTTTAGAAGAAGGACATTTGCGGCAATTTGTGAAAGGAAGTGAACNCTCTACAGATTTGTAAATCAAAGCAAAAATGACAACTATATGCATCATTTGTTTAAAAGAGAAGATTTGAAAAGTCCATCATAATTACAAAGCTAATTTTCAAAAAAGATAAAGAGAATGAGACAATAAAAGGAAGTTACTGCTAATAGAAAGAATATGCATCACAGGCACTCAGCAAAATTAAGTGTAGATGACGAGAATGTGGATCATTTTATCTTATTTTGTAAGCCTTTCAACATTTTCATCTTTCAATTTTTGAAAAAGTATGGAAAACAACCAAGAAGCTATTTAAGTACCAAAATTTAATATATCTTTAAGATGATGCAATTTTCTGAGTCACTTGGACCCCATGNNGACACACAACATTTACTCACTTTCATTTCTTCATTTGATTGTGTAATTGCTTCTGAGAATCTGCCATTCCCTGTACACTGTCTTAGGCACACTGGCAGTCTCCTCATGCTACCACCCATCTCATGAAAATTACAGACAGCAATAACAAATATTACTAAAGTAAGCCTTGTGATATTTTCTATGTNTCATTGTTCTTAAATATCATCAGCCATAATCTCTACTAAGCACACACTGTGCATATTCAGCTAGTAAATATTTAATTACTAAGTATCAAGGATGTGGGAAGTATTACACTGGATATAATAATGGCCAAGATGAGAACAGCCTTGTCCAGGAAATCACTCATCATTCTTGCTACAGTTTGAATAAATNTCCCCCAAAGGCCCAAGTGTTGAAGACTTATTTCCCAGCCTATCACTGTTGGGACATAGTGGATTCTTTAAGAGTTGAAGTCTCAGAGGAGGAAGTGAGGTCACTTAAGAATGTATTCTTAAACAGGTTATCAGGACTAAGACACTAGCCCTGTTGGCTCTCTATTTGGGTCTCATGATATGAAGTAACAAGTTTCTGTGCTTAAAAATGCCTTGCCTTGACATCAACAGCAATGGGACCAAATAACTGTGGCCTGAAACCTGTGACACTAACTTAAAATGAATCTTTCCTTGAGAAAGCTTTCTACTTAAGGTATTTTGTCACAGTGGTAGAAAGCTCACTGACACAATGGGATACAGAGNAAATGCAGAAATCAGTTACATTTTTCAGTCTTGTATCCATTTCTCAGAACAATTCCTTTGTGCCTGCAAGACATTTCCTGATGATGATCACCTGGCTCAGCTTGGTTCAGCCTCTGAATAGTGTATGTCAGGATTCCATTTGCATGCACACAGTAAAAAGCCAACAACTGCAGCTTACCCACTTATGGTTTATTTTTCTCATATAAATAGAAATGAAGATCATTTTGTTCAGAATGTCTGTGACATAACAGCTCCTTGATGACATCAAAGACTCATATTTACTCTTCCTTTCCATCTGGCCACGGACTTGTTGCTTTCACTGATGGCATTTTAACAAGGAGAGAACAGACCCAATAACATTTTTTATTATCAAAATAAAGAAAAGGAGGAATATAGTAGTTATCCTCACATTGACCAATAAGAAACAGTCTGAAAGTTTAATGTCAATAATACAGATGCCATAATATTGAGTATCTCTAACAAAACTCATTGAAATTTTATTCCTACTGCAAGGCATTGAAGAGGAGGGAAGAGATGTCACCCCTAATAGGTAACTAGAGCATATAGATTGACTCTCCTCCATTAATTCATTCATACTTTGGATTTACAAGGTTAACGATTCATGCTATGAATGGATCTGTTACAAAATCCAATTTGCATCTGCCTTATGTATGCATTTCTTTTGACATGTGCTGCATACACTATATCACCTAAAGTTGCTGCAGAGTCTCTACTAGCAATGGGCTTGTCTATCACAATGGTGCTTTGTAAGATGGATTTTCTAAATGGTCATGTTAAATAAAACATGGAGGCAGAGATAGGGGTGAAAGTCTGATAGAGATCAGAGGAATTAGGAACAGCCGCCAGTCTCACCTTAACAATGCCGCTGCCTCCAAAAGAGAGTGTGTCTGACTTCCTATACCTCCACGTCTATATCCCTTTCTGTTCTGTTCTCCCACTGGCTCTTTCAGCCTAGCTACATCACTTCCTCCTATCGCCCATCTCTGTCACTTCCTGTCTGTCTGTATAGACCTCCAGAATTCTGTGGTTGATGCTGGGACTAAAGGCATGTGTCTCCATGCTTGACTGTTCCTAGTGTGACCTGGAACTTACAGAGATCCAGACAGACTGCTTGCTAGTGACAGGATTAAGGGCGCGTGCTAATTTTGTAAGAGTAGCGGCTGACCTTNTTCCTCTGATCCTCAGATAAATTTTATTGGGGGGACATAGATAAAATACCACAGAGCTTTTTAGCCTTGGATCTCACAGCTTCCAGAGCAGTATGAAATATATTTTTCTTTATAAATGACTCAATCATGGATATTTATTTACAGCAGCAGAAAATACGCTTAGACAGATGATACAAAAAATAGAAAAGTAATTTTACAAGTGATTGAGGAAACTAAGGAATAGAGTTCAAGTTATTTGAGTGGGACATGCAGAAAAATAAAAAGTAATTAACAAATTGTTCTTATACTGTTGTGTATATTAGAGGTTCAGTCAACCAACCAGGGATGATTACCACTCATATGAAAAGCTGCAATGACNGCATGCTGCTCCAGGCTCCAAGGAGGAAGCATGGCCCTGTCCAGCACCATGATCGACTGAGCAGGACAAANAGATCCACACACAGGCCTGGGTTTGACCACACTGGGCTCTGAGGAGGAAGTATGCTCTTGTCCAGTGCCATGATGGACTGAGTGGGACAAAGACACCCAGGTCCAGGGGTTCGCCCTGGGCTCCAAGGAGAAAACACAGGCCCTCTGGCCCTCTAGTGCCTTGTGGCACTGGGAAGACAGATGTTATTATGGTGAGAAAATGTATAGTGTGGTTTGGGGTTGGGGTGGGGAGAGAGAGAGAGAGAGAGAGAGAGAGAGAGAGAGAGAGAGAAAATGGTTCATTTCCTGTGAACAAAGGTATATCTGAAGAGGTGAAGGCTGTGAGGAATGGGCTGAGGTGGGTGATTCACTGCCACCCAGGGACATGGTGATGCCTGGACCTGGTCTGCTGTCAGGGTCAATGTCTGGGTTCATGACNTTAATGCAGCCATGGACNNTGATGATGTACATGNCTCCTGATACCACTTAAGGCTGAAAGGAAAGGGCTGTATAGAGTTGACCCTGCCCCTCACTGGCTGCAACACCAGGGAGAACTGGTCCTACCCCTCACTGGCTGAAGCACTCAGGAGAGAGGGTCATATACCTCACCTGGACAGAACAATAGAACAGACCTTGTTTGCAGGGGCATGGGCAAGCTGGCCCTGAGGGGGTGAGAATGAGAGAGTAGGTTGTACCTCTCTTGTCTGCCATGTGATGGCATGGGTGAGGGAAAGCTGCCCTCCTCTCCTTGCCCCTCTACACCTGCTGCAAGTGGGGGACCTGACACAACCCCTCACCAGCTGCAGCACTTAGGAGAATGGGACCTGTACCTCACCTGGGNAGGACAGTAGAGTTGACCCTGTAGACAGGGGTGGTGAGCCAGGCCTGAGGGCATGGGAGGGGCATAGCTGGTATTGCCTCCCTCATCTGCAATGTGGTGGTGGGGGTGAGGGGAAGATGCTCCCTCCTCTTGCCCCTACTACTTCCAGTTGGCAAAGGGGCTGACCTGCCCCTTTACCAGGCACAACACTTGGGGAAAAAAGGCTCTGCACCTTATCTGGGCAGCATAGCGGAGTTGACCTTGTTGACAGAAGCACAAGTGAGCCACTCTGAAAAAGTTAGCATGGGTAATGTGNGCCCCCATCTGCCATATGGTGGTGTGGGAGGAGAAGAGATGCCCTCCTCCCCCTCCCAGCCCTCTATGCCTGAGGCAGTTGGGAGAGCTGGCACTGAGGTCATAAGAGTGGGAGAGCTGCCCCTTCTCCTCACCAACTGCAACACTTAGGAGAGCAGGCCCTGCATCTCTCCTGGGCACCACAATAGAGCTGACTCTGTTGATGGAGGTGTGGGTGAGCCAGCCCCTAAGTTGTGAGCATGGGAGATNTGACCCCACCCCTCATCTGCCATATGATGGTGTGGGCAGAGGAGAGATGCCTTCTCCCCTGCCCCTCACTGCCTGTGTCATATGGGAGAGTTGGCCTTAAGGTCATAAGAGTGGGACAGCTGTCCCTGCCCCTCACCACCTGCAGCACTTGGGAGAATGGCCCCTGCACTTTTCCTGGGCAACACAGTAGAGCTGGCCCTGATGGTATACGTGTGGGAGAACTGACCCTGAAGACATAAAGCAGGAGAATTAGCCCCACACTTGCTTATTGCTGCAAGGGGTGAAATAGCCCGGGCAATGATAGAGAGTTCACCATGGTAGTGAAGACAAGGAAAAGCTGGTAAGCTGACCAACCATATAACTACCCAGGCCCAGTACCAGGGTCATGAGATAGCCTACTCCAACATCCATTCTATCTATGATCTGCTGGAGCACATGGACGGTCTGGCCCTGCAGACCCAAAGATGAGGGTCTCTATAAGACAGGGCAACAATAGGATATCCAAGAGGAGTCCCAGTGAGGGCCCAGCATTGATAGTGTAGCAGAAACCAAACCAGAGGCCTCAAGCCAGACCAATGACTCTTTGCAACAAACACATGCAAGTAAAGATATGGATAAAAGGCTTTACTGTGTGACTCACTGTGTCACACTACAGCTTCCATGACGAGAGTTTTCTTTTTTTTCCTTTTTTGTTTTTCTCTTTTTCTCTTAGATTTTATTTTATTTTATTGGGGAGGGGGGAGGTTGCAGGGGCAGAGGATGAATATGAAGGGATAGGAAATGAATAGGATCTAGNTGCAAAATGAGAAAGAAACAAAGAATAAATAAAAAACAAAGCTAAAAAATAAAATTAAAAAGCTGCAATGATGATTATTTAAATTTCTGACACTCGTTAACTGACAGCATAAAGCAAAGGGCATTGCCTACATTCCTGACATTTTCTCTTATCTCAGTTTTAGCAGTGAAAGTGTCAGTGTNAATGAGGGATATATTCAAATGCATTTTGATGAGGTATCAAGAACACAAGCAAAGCTAAATGGACTCAGTAGGTATGTATGTAATATATATCATATGCACATGTGTATATATACATTTACAAGTGAATATTCATGTCACAAGAATAATTAAAAAAAGAGATCATAAATTTTGGAGGGGTTATGGGAGGATCTGGGGAGGAGAGAGAGAGGGATGGGAGTGATGTACATGGCTCCCAAAGAAATAAAATGACTAAAAAATAATAAATAAGAAATGAATAGAGAATAGTACATTAAAATAAATGGCAATCAGCCTTTACTACCCATTTCTGGACAGAGGGACCAGGATTAAGCAGTATTCTAAGAACTNAGGTAGAGGCAGTCTGGCTGAGAGAAAAACCTGATCCTTCTGGAAAACACACAGCCCAAAGTAGTGATCTCTCAAGGAGTGAACAGGAGCACACACAGTCCCTCCTTCANCACTTACAACTGCTATATCTACTGCCCATAGATAGAACCCAGTGGAAAGCAAGGACAAGAGAATAGTCAGCCTCCTGAGCCAGACTGCAAAACTTAAAAATAACTGTCTCTGTAAGATAAATAAGTGATCTGTAGACCCTGTGAGGTGGGCATTTTTGTTATTCCTGATTTACAGAGGTAGAAACCTAAAGAAGGAATTTCCAAGAGGCTNAGAAATGTCAGCACACCTGAGGACTGCATCTAAAACTATTTCTAAATTCAGTTATGTCATTCAACTTCAGAATTCTCCCATTACTCAAGAGACACTTCAGTGACCAAATTGAGTCATATGATATTGAATTTTTTTTCTTTCTTCTTTCTTTCTTTTTTTTTTCTTGTTTATTTTTCAAAACAGGGCATCTCTGTGTATCAGTCCTGGCTGTCCTGGAACTCTCTTTGTAGACCAGTCTGGCCTCAATCTCACAGAGATCCACCTGCCTCTGCATACTGAGTACTGGGATTAAAGGTGTGTGTCACTATGCTCAGCTATGATTGAATTCTTATGTCACAGAATTAGAATTCTAAAATGGAGATATCACATACTTTGGTATACTTTGTCACAGGATTCAAGTCCATTGTGTGGTGATATATTGTGCACCCCAATAAAACTTATCTGGTGATCAGAGGACAGAGCTAGCCACTAGATTAGACATAGAGGCCAGACAGTGATGGCTCACATCCTTAATCCTATCACTTGGGAGGCAGATGGATCTCTGTGAGTTCAAGGCCACACTGGGAACAGAGTCAGGCAGTGGTGGAACATGCCTTTAATCCTAGCACTTGAGATCTCATGTATTTGCTTGGAAAGCACACAGGCCTTTAATCCCAAGAAGTGACATGGCTGGGTGGAGAATGGTATATAAGGAGTAAGGANACAAGAACTAATCAGCAGTTCAATGGAGACTCTCAGGGGTGGGGTGAGGACTCGGAGGCTTTCAGTCTGAGGATTCATGGAAACAGGATCAGCTGAAGAGTTGGCAAATCTTCAAATTTAAAATTTAAATCTGGCAAATTTAAAGAATCACCCTTTCTTTAAATTATTTATATGTATGAGGTATGTATATGTTTGTGTGGCTGGTGTGCACATATGTGTACATCTACATGGAGAACAGAGGTCAACATCAGCATTTTCCTCAACTGCTCTCCACTTTCTTCTTTGAGCAGGGTCTTTAATGGAACCTGAAGCTCACAGTTTCAGCTAGACTGGGTAGTCAATGAGCTCTAGGAATCCCCCTGTCTCTGTCCCCATCAATGTTGGGGTTACAGATATGTGCCACCATACCTAGNTTTTATGTAGGGGCAGGGGATCTGAACTTAGGTCTTCATGTTTGCATGGTTGGAACTTTATCATCTAAGTCAAATCCCCAGCTCTCCCNCCACAAATTATTCTTTCATCTAAACTACAGAGCATTGATTCTCAGTTGAGTTGCTAGATCAGCAGCTAGAGGGGCATAATGCAGTAGACGCTGCTTTAGCTAATGTATACCCACCCCCAATCCCAAATCTGACCTAATACTACTGTTTATCAAACTCTCCAGGGGTTTCTAATTTCAGCTGGATGCTAGGGTTTATGAAATAGATGGTCTAAAGGAACTAAGTAGGATGGTCTGCTTTCCATATAGAAAAAAAATAGTCTCAGTAGCTTGAGAATGACTTTCTTCAACTTATTCTTCAACACAACTGTTTCCAATTGATCCTCTCAACACACTAGTGTTCTANACTCATTTGGAGAAGAAGACCACAATAGTGATCAAGACAAACAAGAGGCAAGACACTTGCTTCAGAAGCATCTGTTGTTGGCCTGTTTTTCAGTTAATCCAAAGGAGCCTACCTGTTGAGGCAACCATCCACAGTTGCTTGAAAGAAACAATGGGAGAGTAAGCTCTAATTAGCTCTAATCCTCCCCACAAGCTTTGTGGGGTTTCTCATAGTTTCATATACCCTGTTCCCAATGCTGAGGAATGATTAGGATATGCCACTCTCTACACAAGTGCCATCATTCTAGAGGAAAGCTGTCATTTTTTTAATTCCAGGTTAGCAGCCTCCAGAGTGTAAAGTACTTATTAAGGTGCAGAGTACATCAGAAACACCTCAGAAGTTCCCTATCATCAGGTCATACNCCCTAATACTAATTTTGTGTGCTATAGGGAGACCTTAAGATTCTGTACCCTTAACAAGCCCCCTTATTGATTCTACAGCTTCCATTCCAAAGGCTATAATGAACAGTATTGTGTGGTTAAGTATGCAAGCTTTGTGGACCTGGTTCCACATTACAGCTCCTCTTACTACATCTATGACCTTGGGTAAGTTACTCCTCTGTCATTCTGATTCTTCTTTCTGATCTTGGAATAAAG
>LZPO01044630.1:103060-125692 GCA_001675575.1 Neotoma lepida
ATAATGTCCTCACTTCAAAATATGAGGACTGAGAGTTCAAAGGCCATCATAGGCTACACACTAGGTTGCAGACCATTCAGGGCCATATAGCAAAACACGAATTCAAGTAATAACAACAACAAAAATGATAATAACATACCAAAATAGTAATAAAGAAATAACATATCAAAGCAGATTCACTGGTCAATTCTGCCAAATATATAAGGAAGAAATTATATCAATTACACATAATACTTTCCCCCAAACAGAATAATTCTTCCTAATTTGTTCTCTGAGAACAGCATTTCTGTAATGCTATCAAACATATTACAAGAAAAGAAAACTGCAGGTCATTATCTCTCATGCCATAGCCCCAAAAGCAAACTTCCACAAATGAGATTAAAATTGACAAATGAGATTATANTTGATATCCGTGGGTGATTGGTTCAAGAGTCTCCTGCAGACAACCAAATCTGCAGATTCTCAAACCCTTGAAATAAAATGTCAGAGTACTTGCATACATCCTTGAACATCCTTGTGTATTCTGCATCTCCACTTACTCATTACACATCAGACAACCCTGTCTCTTATACACATCTAGATGTGTATAAGAGACAGGTTCAAGAGTCTCCTGCAGACAACCAAATCTGCAGATTCTCAAACCCTTGAAATAAAATGTCAGAGTACTTGCATACATCCTTGAACATCCTTGTGTATTCTGCATCTCCACTTACTCATTACACATCAGACAACCTAACCACTGTGTATATAGTCAGAACACTGTATTGTTTAGGATTAATGACAAGGGAGAGGATTCCATGATGTTAAGTTCAGTTCAATCTTTTTTCTCAATAATTTCAATATATACTTGATTAAATTTATGAATACAGAACCCCAAACTAGAGAGGGTTGACTGACTGATTGTCAAACTACAAAGCTCTGTACAACATTGGTATCAACAGAATGAAGACACAACCTACAGAAGGAGAGAATGAAGTTGCAAGCTATGTATCTGGTAAGTGTTCATTATCTAAAATAACAAGAAATTCAACTCAGTAGCAAAAACACTACTTTGAGTAAAAATGAACAAAAGGTCTAATTAATCATTTCTTACTGGTTGGCAAGATGGTTTAGTGAGTAAAGACACTTGCTGCCAAGCCCGACAGGGCATACCGTCCTTGACTCTAACTCCAGAGAAACTAGTGCCCTCTTCTGTCCTTTGAGGACATATGCNCTTANGCACACAACTGCACATGGACACACATTTTATTAAATTTTTTCATTTATTTTACATTCAACCACAGTTTCCCTTTCCTCCTCTCTTCCCGTTCCCTCCCCNCACCTCCTGTCAAAGTTCCCAGGTCATGGGCAGAAAGTGCCATGTACACATATAATTTTTAAGAGAAGGGAAAGGACAAAAATCATTTTATTAAAACTGAATGCTTGTTCATAAGGACAGGAATTAGATAGATAACTCTTTGTGACCATTATGACAGGATAAAATAGACTGGGTAGTTTATAAATATGAGAAATTCATTTCTCACAATCTAGTGTCTAGAAAGCCCAAATTAAAAAAAAAAAATCTAGCAGAGACGATGGCTCACAAATTCTTGCTTCCTGGTTCATAGACAGCCATTTTCTCACTGAGTGTAGTAGCATAGTAGAGGGGCAAGAAAGTTCTCTGAGATGTGCTTTATCAGAGCACTGGTGATGTTAATGAGACCTCCACAAAAGACAATGATGTCCTCTCTAAACAAGTCAATATCAAACTGGAAGTCCTACATAGTACAATAAGACAAGAAAACAAAAGAGACAAGTGGGTGGGCTATAAAGGCATGAATACTTTNTTTTAATCTCAAATGATATTACTAAGTAGTAAATCCCAAACAAACCAACAAAAATTGCTTGAAAATAATAAGAAAGTAGGGCNGGAGAGACAATTTGGTGTGTAAGAGTGCACAGCACTCTTTAAGAAATCCAGGTTTGGTTTCCAGTACCCTGTGTCTGACAGATCACAGCTGCCTATAACTCCAGCTCCAGGGCACCTAACTCCACCCCTTATGGATTCCATGGTTCCCACACTCACATATGTAAATTATCCCCCTATACACACACATACACGCACACACACACACACACACACAATTAAAAACAAACATTTAAAAACTAATTGTAAGTATATGCTAAAATTCTACATGTCACTATTTTAGCAGCTCTATTCATAATTACTCTAATACAAAAATCTACTAATATGTCCTTATATAGGCTAGTATATAAAATGGATGGCCATATAAAGGAATACTTGTCAACAAACAGAAAAAAAAATAAGGTGCAAACCATGGAAAAGAAAATGGGTGGTTCTTAAANTCATGTTGCTAAATGNAAGAAATGAGTTGTAAATAGCTACATATGGAAAAGCAAGAATGTTCTGGAAAAGACAAAACTGTGGTNATAGTCAAGTTACTCAGGAAAATAAGAGAGGGTTTAATTTTTTATAATACAAGGAACNTTTTAGGCCAATGAAACTATCCACCATGATTCTATACTTTTAGATACATAATGCTATGTTTTTGTCAAAATCTATTTAGCTTTATAACACACACACACACACACACACACACACACACACACACACACAACCTTAATAAATAAAAATAGTTTTAAAATCATTTAGGAAACTGAAAATGAAAAAGACTCTAGACCTTCTGGGCCCTCGTCCTGGTGAGGGTTGTGAGTCTGCCATTGCTAAGCAAATCCTCAGCAAAGAATAATGCAGAACAAGCGCATGGTCTCAACAGCCCTGCTATCTCTGATCAGGTTCCTCATTCCTCTCCTCCCAGCCTAAGTCCTGGGAATGCCTCCAGCAAGAATTCTACAAGNCCAAGTTAGAGTGAGTAAGTTTATAAATTAGATAATGTATGCAGAGGCTGGGGAGATGGGCCAGTGAGTAAGATCTCTTGCTGGGCAAGCATGACAACCTGAGTTCAAATCCCCAGCACTTATGTAAAAACCTAAGCATGGTCTTAGGTGCCTGAAAGCCCATTTCTGTGGGGATGGAGACAGAAGGATCATGGGGCTTGCTTGCTGGTAGTCTAGTGTAATAAGGAATCCTATCTCAATTGAATAAGGTAGAAAGTGATAAAAGAGGTCAGCCAGCATTCCCCAGTCTCCACACGTACATCTTTATGCACACATATATATATACAGTGTCTACATATATATATATTATATATATATATATCACTAAAAATAATAAATCCAAAAGATCAGAAAATAGATAAGTGATAGAATACTTGCCTAGCAAATGAAAGTCCCTGCATTTAATCCCCAAAACTACGAAAACTGAAGCAGTTTGAGAAAACTTAAATAAATAAGGAAGTCTGGTAAAGAATCTCATTTGTTGATTGGCTATAAGAATCCATGTTATTGATATAGAATCACTAAATAACCCAAAACACACAATATAGTAATGGAAATTTCTGTGAAAAGAGGGGTGAGNAACATTGCTAAGGAATTCTCTCTTGGTCTGAGAAGATGGCTCAGTGGATAAAGTGTTTGCTGTGCAAGCATGAGGACCTGAATTCAGATTCCTGGAATTNGCATAAAGCCAGATATAGTAGCATATGTTTGTAATCCCACTGCTCTTTGGTGAGGTGGGAAGTGGAGACAAAAGAATCCATGAAAGCTCATGNAACACTTAGTCTGACATATGCAGGCTGAACAAGAGACCCAAAGATCAACATCTGAGGCTACACTTTGACCTCCACAAACATGATATGACATGTGTACAGTCACACTCATACTCACACACAAGAATACCAACATCCTCATGCAAATCATTCTACACATAAACACACATCTTATTTTCATATACACATGGGCTTTTAAAAACAGAATTCTCTCGATTTACTGTATTACACTCTAAGCACAAAGGAAACAAACTTTCTCCAAGGAAACAATGACTGTAGAGAAAAGGCAGACTAGCTTCAGTACTTCTTACAGGCAACACGCAGGAGTTTGACCTGGGGTCGTAAAACAGCAAATTAGCATTCTATACCNGAAAACTTTAAAACCAGCCACTAAAAAATGGGAAGTTGGAAAGAAAGAAAAGACTAGAAAAAGAGACGTCTTCGTTTTTTAAAGAAGTGTAGAGTTATGCAGATATTTATTCATTGTGTGTGTATGTAAATAATATCTAAAAGGAAATTCTGCTATGAGTTCCAATTACTTAATTTCTTCACAACTTATTCTTAGAAAGATTTTTAGCAATAAAATAGATTATCAAAATCTCTCTCTGAATATGAAAATGTATGAAAACAAATTAAGGACTATCTCTAGACTATTTCTGTTTTTGAATTAAAGTATGTGTTTCTGTATATTGAATTAGACATGTTTTCAAAGGAAAATGAACTCTTACCAGGTTCAAGTGAGTATAAAATCATTTATTGAGCATGTTTAATTACTCTAGAGCAAGGTTTGGACACCAGAAATGGGACAGTGGTAAATATTCGATCTTCACAGTCACAACTGCTCCATTCTGCCATTAAGATGCAAAAGCAATAACATATGGTATTTAAATGAATGGACATGGTCCTTGTGTTACAATAAAACTTTATTTACAAAAGTGTCAAGCTAGATTAGACACATAAATGGTAATTTGGGCATGCTCACTCCAAAGCAAATATGTGTGTGTATGTGTGTATGTGTGTGTGTGTGTGTGTGTATAATGTATATATATTGTCATTGAAAGAAAACATCCTAAAATTGGTGATTTCTCTGTAAACATTGGTGATAAATGTTAATTATGAACATAAGTAGACATTATTGAAAACTCAGAGTAGGGGATATCTTGATGAAAACAAGCATTCTAAAATCACACTTTCCAAAAATAGTGGCCAGTTAAAATTAACTTATCTCCTTTTTATTATAGTGCCTAACTGTCTTATGTACTAGTGTTAACATTTAACATCCCANCATAAAGAATACTGACAATTGTAATATATATTATCAGTAATATCATATATATATATACATATATATGCACCTGACTTTTAACAAAGAAAGTTCTATCATACAGTCAGTGATCTCAAGAATTATTTATTGATCTCTGTCTCTCTTACTTGGTATTCTACCTTGGTCCCCATGTAATGCTAAAATGATCATTTTATTCTTAAATCTCTTTTTGGTTCTCAGGCAATTTTTAGGATAGACTCAACAGGAGTGAAATTATACAGTGTGAGCATTTTGTGGCTTACAATATACTTTGCTGAATTTCTTCCAACTCCCACCTATGGTGCCTGAGATGTCCCCCTGAAATAAAGTGATACAAGCTCATTTTACAATTAGGAACTGATTCTCCCCTGAATGATAGAACTTGGGATTACAGATAAATCTCTAAAAGACTCCATCCAAGACAAGCTATTTATCACTTTCTTATGGGAAAGTAAGTTTAACTGTTTGTCTCTGGCAAGACATAAGGCATTTATATGCTTCACAGTGGGAGCTACGTAGGTAAGCACCACAGCAAAATCTTAAAGCAGTATAATTAATCATCAGAGGCGTCTCACTGTCCGTGACCATAAATCACAGGCAAGCACTTTTCTTCCCTGACTGATATGAAATGAGCATAAACTTGGGAAGAGAATCTGATGGTTGTCAAAAGCTGATATGTATTTTTCCGCTTCTTCCAGAAGTAAGCAGTAGAAGGTTGCACAGAACACATCACATTCTACTCTGTGATTTATTCTCTCTACCAAGTATTACTCAGATATGGGAAAACTGCAAAAGAATCTTGCTTCTAGCATCCAGACTTAAAAACACAGTAAGATAATACAATCTAAAATCAATATAAATCTCCAAGGAATGCAACAAGCTTAAAGTGACTGTGGTGCAAGTGACCAATGCAACTGCTTACAAACCTTGTCTATCTTAAACTGAATGTGGAGGAATGGCATGTTTTCCACCTTTTGTGCAACTCAGATGACCTAAAAGCAGCTCAAATACTGAATTCCATTGCCCAGATTAGAATCCATCCTGCTAGTAGTTGAATTGTGATTTGGGACAACTTACCCCTCAAAGTGTTCANTGCAACACGNAGAAAACAATACTGATCTGATAGGCTGTAAATAAGAATAAGTAAGACAATGCATACTAGGTACCTATCAAGAATCCTGAAAATATGTGATGGTCAACCAACATGGACTAAATCAGAAGCTCTTGCTACTTTCAAACAAACCAAAAAACTTTACTATGTCATTCTTAATACTTTAAAGTCTCTGTTAATAGCAAAATTAAACTGCACCATGCTGTTTTGCTGGCTTGAACCTCATTCCCAATGACGACAGCTCTAATTATGATGCTTCAGCAACTCTGTTTAATTCTACTGAATGCAGAAACTGATAAATAACTTGAAAGCCTCATAAGCAAATTCATGCTCCAGGACAGCCCTGATCAAAGTAAACTTTCATCTGACTCGCTAAGACTCACTTTTTCAAACCTATGTTTGTACAAAACCCAGGCATCATTTTACTGTACATATTTCATAGGAACCATTTCTGTTTCTTTCACTTTTATTAAGGAAGAGAAATGATTAAAACCTCCATAAAGTGCACATTAAGACCTCCACAGAGGGCCTACCCATAATATTGCAGGANGTATTTACTGAATTCTTCAGAGTTGAGTATGGTGAAGATACATTATGCAGTCCCTACAAATGCATGTTGTTCCTAAAATACAATGTTTTAATGGGAAAATTCAATTGAACCCATTCAAAATAGCACAATTTCTTCCTGACNAATAAGCACAATGATAGGGAATCAGAAGTCCATTAGGCAAATTCACTGAGTTCCTTATGTTATGAACTGAAAATAGCACAGGTGGTTGCAGAACATCAGAACAGAAGATGATTAAAAACACNTCAACAAACCCTGGTGTGTATTATAAAGAGGGAGGGCTCTCTATGTGAATTCACTGTGGCTTCTATTATAATTGTGGGGATNTCTGGGAAACAAGTCCTTCTAAAAGCAGAACCTGAGCCAATAATTTGAATATAATTATCCATTAAGGACAAGCTCCCAGAAGAATCTAGTGANGGACTGGAAAGTGGAGAACATAAAAGAAGGAAGTCTCCCCCATTGTGAAAGTTATTTGCCTCTATGTTNTGCTATCAAGTTCATGTGCTCATTAAATGTTTACTAAATGGCTACNGCTCATTATTACAGATGCCGATATTAATAAACTCAGATAATTGACATTCTGCTCACTGACAAAACATTGCTACGGTCACAAATGCATTCAAGTTGATCCAAAGCCTCAGGAAGAAAAGGAAGGCCACCCAGAAGAAATCTAACAAGGTANATCGAAGCCNTCCACTCTATAGCATCTAACTCAAATGCATCTTTTCCTAGGATTGGATCAAGGGCATTAGGTACTATCTGAACCTGTAGCTGGGTAATTTCATTTGTGAAGTTTCTCTCAACAAGAAGGAATTTTAAAAGTGGAAAAAATAGGGATGAGGATGTAGCTCAGCAATCAAGCTTGTAGTNTGCTCTCAGTCTAATACTGAGAACACACACTAACAATAGAATGAACCATTCTAGGATAAGGAGATGACTCAGTCAGTAAAGAACTTGCCATGAAGGCATGAGGACCTGAGTTCAATCCTCCAGGACCCACTCATGTGAAAAAGCTGGGTATGGTAGCCACACCCATAATCCCAGCTTGCTGACCAACCAGTCCAGGAAAATCATTGAGTTCCAGATTCAGTGAAAGATAATGCATCACAAAATATTAGGTGGGGAGTAAAAGATGATACTCCACCTCAACTCTGGCTTCACACACATGCCTACACATGCCTACACACACATGCACATACACACATACACACATACACACCACATACATGTGCANACAACCATGACACAGACACACAAGAATGAACCATTTTAAAAATTCTTACAAATATGTATATGAATACATTCAACATAGAACCAACATATTTAAATATCTCAAACATCATCTACATGCATCTTCTTTGTCAGGATGTCTGCAACATTCAACAAATCATCAGTTGGGGCTCAACTGATCATTTACCTAGTGGTTCTTGTTTAATCTAGAGATGCTCACCAACTCACTAAGGAAAAGCTATTTACTTAGATAGTGAAGTAGTGACCCCATGTTTCTGTACTTTACAATTGAGCACCAACCCTTCTCATTTTCATATATAATTTTGACAGATCCCAGAATTTCGCAGGCACTGCTAGCCACATTTCATAAACTTCAGAAGTCTGGAGCAAAGATGATTGAGGAAACTGTTCCTCTGTTCTGCCAACAGTTTTGAGACTTTCTTAAATTCTTTAAATAATTCTTATTACTGTTTTATTAATGCTTATTTTTATTAATGTTTAAAAACTTCCACATTAAAATACTTCCTTTTATTTTCATTTTCATAAACTTCACAGTCTTCCCTACTTACAATAAATTTTGAATAATACCTTTAATATTTTAACAAAATTCTTTGTCTTCTGATAGTAAAATAAGCTTGTGTTTTCTACAGAATTGGGGGGGGGGTAATAGGTATTTCTTTAGTTGACTTACAAATACGATCATTGCTTTAAAAAATTTTTAATTCTCATTGTCCTATAAGAAGAGAACAAAGAGTCAGTTTATGTGGACCTAGAATCTTTCATTTCCAGACAGATTTAAAACCAACAACTTTGGTAATCAGAACAGCACTATACCACAGGGGTCAGGTTAAGCCAGGACAGGGACCTACCCTTTGTAAATGTGTTTATAACACATTCCTATCATTTGTGTGCTTTGTTGAAATGTAGACTTTTCATGAAATGCAGCAAAACATTTCATGAAAAGTTAGGGAGCCAATATCTAAAGTATGCAATTTTCTAAATTACTGTAATTGAAGTTATTGTTAGTTTCTGAGAGGAATGACTTCAAGAGTTCCCTAATTGGTCCCCAAGCATGCCAAGATTTCACCAGATAATGAAATGCTCCCATTAACCCATGCTCCTTTGCTGTCTCTGGGGAACATTGCTCATTTCCAGGTTAGTGAAGATGCCAAATCTTCCACAGCTCTGTGTTTCTGATTTGTAAGTGGATGCAGAGAAGAGAAAAGGATTACATGCAATTGCTAGCAAACCACAGGCTTTTCTAGTGGGTGAGTAGGTAGTGAGGCCACTAACTATTCTCGATTTTTTAAAAAATGGGGAAAATTTTCAGGAGCAACAAGGACATTAGCAGCTACACAATCATGTTGCAAGCAAAGATCTATACTGGGTAACTCTTCTCTACTCATTTGAACTCCATATATAACCACCTGCTGACGGGATTCTTATAATTTAAGTGTATCTCCTTCAAATGTTAAATAAACAATTGTGATAGTAATAAGAGATGGGGACTTTAGAGTATATGCATTACCGTCATAGCAATGGGCAGAGTCCATCAGTCATGACATCCAATTTTAAGATGGCAAACATTGCGTTAGGATGAGTTCTAAGCTGGAGTTAACTGAAGAACAAATGTGGGAAAGCCAGGAAGCTTTTGATCTCTTAGATGTAGCCAGAACTGGAGCCATGAATATGAAGAAACTCAAGGTCATGATTAGGACTCTGGGCTTTGTTGCACGAATTCTAAATGGTTTTATAATAAAAACCTGGAGCCAGATATCAGGATGAAAGCTGAAAGATCAGAGAAGCAGAGCAAGCCACAGCCACCACCTCTTACCTCACCAACTCCTCAACCTGAAAGAGCCAGAGTTCCTGTCTCCTCCTGCCTTATATTCCTTTCTCTGTCCAGCCATATCATATCCTGTTTCAACCTTCCTAGTGCTGGGATTAAAGGTGTGTGATTCCAAGTGCTGGAGTTAAAGGTGTGTGCTACCACTGCCTGGCTCTGTTTCTCTTTTAGACTGGATTAATCTTGTGTAGCCCAGTATGGCCTTGAACTCACAGAAATCCAGACAGATCTTTGCCTCTACCTCCAGAGTGCTTGGATTAAAGGTATGTGCAACCACTGCTTTGCCTCTATGTTTAATCTAGTGACTTGTTCTGTTCTCTGATCTTCAGGCAAATTTTATTTGTTCAAAATATCACCACAGGGCTTTGATACCAAGAAAAAAGAAGTTTAGAACATGAAATCAGTAAGGAAGAGATAGGGACAATGAACTATTGTCACTCTGACTATGATAACTCAGGAAATGTCACAAAAATATACCAAATAAAAGTTTTGAGATCTTTCAAGCTCTTTAATTGTGATGGGAGTAGGAAGATGCAATTCAGAACTCTGAAGCATGTGGCCAAGAAGTTGAACAAGAATGAGTGAAGAAGTACTACAGAGGATGATCACTGAACCTGAATGAGATGGACACAAGGAGGTCAATCAGCAAGAGATCCTAACAGTATGAAAAAGGCCCACCTCTGCTGATATCACTGTTGCCTTGTGTACTGCAAGCACACACAGCCAGATAGGGAGCCCATCACTGTGTGAAATCCAGATTTTGAGAGCACAATTCCCTCACCTCCTCCCCGCAACACACACACCAACCTACCTGGGTAACTTTAGCCATGATTTTGAAACTATGTAAGACTTTTTGAAGTGTTCTTGGATATTGATGTTCTTTTGAAAATGATCTGGTGATTAATTCTGAAAGTGCACAAGAACCACCTTAACCATAGGGAAAATGGTACTTGCCATCGCATCTTTCATAGCTTCACACACCTGTTAAGTGTTTCAACACCGATGCAACAAGAACAACATCCTAGACAAGCACATGTACTCATATCACCACAGGGATTATTCTTCAACATTTCCAGTTTTTAAATGATGCNTGAGTGTGGTTCTCTCTTTTGTAAAGCCCACTGAAGTCATGCTCTAACATCTTCAAGTGTAAACTCCATTTCTTTTATCTTAAAATAAAACCTTTATTTCTCTTGGGTTTTTTTGTTTGTTCATTTAGTTTTTCAAGACATGGTTTCTGATTGTAAAACCTTTCTTAACTAAAAAGAAAATAAGAAAGAAATAGAGGAGGAAAGGTCCTTTAAACAGTGATGGGTCCAAACGGAACTGAGTGTGACAAGTCTTTTCTACAAAAGGCTCCATAGAGCTTCTGAGTCTCAACTGGTCTTTGGCTTTCACAGTGTGAGGAACACAGCATCCTGTGGAACATCTCTCTGCTGGAAGATGCAACAAGACAGCACCATCTTAGAAGAAAATAGCCCCCATCAGCCAGTGCCTTCACCAATTTACTTCTCAGCCCACTACATATGGTAGACACCTTGCACAGCCTTGGTGCAGGGGGAGGGGCTTGGACTTGCCTCAACTGAATGTATCAGACTGTGTTGGCTCCCCATGGAAGGCCTTACCTTTTTGGAGGAAGGGATGGGGTGGGTTGGAGGGGAAGCAGGAGGAAGGATAAGAGATCTGTGGTTGGTATGTAAAATGAATAAAAAATTTCTTAATAAAGAAAAAATTAAATAAAAAAGAACGATAAGAGAAGGACTTCTATTCTCTATAAATTACCTACTCACAATGGGTTTTTTTTTTATGTCAGTACAAATGGACAAAGACAGGAACTAAAATGTCCAATAACACATGATAGCATATTCAGCTGAAAAAGCTTTGTGGAGCAATGATTGCGCTGGCTTCTGCTATCTAACTTGAATGTGTAGGACCAAATGTTTTTACNTGCAAAGCCACTTTATCACCNGTCACCAATCCACACCCCACATGGCAAATCGAAGATGTCATTGACAAGACAGGGGTACCTTCACAGAGTAGGCTCAGAAATAGAGTGGGAAAGATGTAATTCAAGAAAAGCTCATTGATTTTCTTCATCTTTCTAGAACTGTACTAGGAAATTCCTCACCATGAAACAAACTTCTATGTACTCAGAGGAAATTAAGAATAAAGAAATAAGGGCTAAGGAAGACAAGAAAAGCAGGAAGGATGGGGCCTTGAAGACATGGCTCAGCAGTTAATGGCATTTGTTCCTTTTGCAGAGGACCTGGGTTTGGTTCCCAGGACCAACTTTGGGCAGCTCACAACTGACAATAAGTCCAGTTCCAGGGTACCCAGTATTCTTTCCTGGCCTCTGAAGGCACAACATGCCCCCATCACATGTACATAATTAAAAGAGTAAAAATAATTCTTTTTTTTTGAAAGAGAGAGGATAGATTATACCAGCTTCATAAAATTAGTGTAAATATTACCTCACATTTTTTAAAGTTTACACAGAATTTGCTTAGCTTATTTCTTAAACCTTTGACAAAGTTATCAGTAAAACAAATAAAACCTGGAGTTTTCTTTACGGAGAATTAAAAAGAAATAACCTTCCTTTTTTTACAGAGACTAGTTTCCACTACTTGTTGAGTAGTCCATCAAGCTCATGCTCCTCCAGCTTCAGCCTTCCAAGTGTTAGGACTAGAGGTGTACNCAATCACACCCAGCTCACAACTTTTTGAGATTAACTTTCAATTTACAGAAAAGTTTCAAATATGTCCCTTTACTTGATGCCAGGGTTTGAGTGTGAAATATCCTTCATAGATCCATATTTTNAATACAGCCTCCAGCTGATGGGAGCAGTTTGGAAAGATTGTGGAACATTAAAGAGAAAACTAGTCACTGGAAGCAGGCCTTGAGNTTTTATAGCCCTNCCATTTCCTGTTTCCTGACTGTGGATGCAGTGTCATGATGGCTGTAGCACCTNCAANCATGANCCAGGATAAACCCTTTCTCCCTTAAGTTACTTCTTGTAAAGTATTTTGGCTGCCACAGTGAAAAAAGTAACTAATACACCAAGTTTGTTTGAGTGNGAGCTTTGTCCACCTTGACACNCCTGATGCTTCAGCCTGGATAGTTTGTGGGGGACCATTCTGTGTGTTGNATGATGTTTAGCATTTTTAGTTTATACCTTAGTTTCTGATAGTGCTGCCACTTCCAGTAGTAACAGTCAAAAATGTTTACAGATATTAAAACTATCCCCTGGAGAACAAAATTGTTATGTGGACAATCATGCCCTATTGTTAATGCATTACATAAACATGGCATTTTATTTTTAAACCCAATTAGCACTGATATATTACTGTNAACTAAGCTATAGTCTCTTCAGTCTTCATCACGTTTTCTATNAGCATCCTTTTTATGACTGAGGTTCTAATCCAGGGAACTACATTTTGCTAAATAAAACAATTATTTTTAATNATAAATCAAATTTCTTTCAACATATTCTTGGGTTTCTTTTGATAAAAAATATAAGAGATTCCTCATAAGATTTTTACAGTTCACTGAAGTTTTAAAGCTTATAGGCATATAATTGGTTAGTGACTGTGGTGTTTTGATTAAGAACTGTCCCCCAGAAACTTATGCATTTGAAAACTTGGTGATGAGCTTGGAAGGTTATGAGACATTTACAAGTGTAACCCGTTGGAGGAAGCATATCACTAGAGGCAAGATTGAGGGTTTGTAGCCTCACCCCACTTCCTATTATCTCTCTCAGTTTCCTGTGTAATAAAACATGATTTCTCAACTTGCCTTCCTTACCACTATGGACTTCCCCTCTGGAACATAAGTCAAAATGAATGCTTTCTTCCATAAGTCTTTTTTGGTCATGATGTCTTATTACAACAAAAAGTAACNAATGCCATGATACTTATCTGTTCAAAGTCCATAGNACATATGGTGACATTANTGTGTTNACTCTTGATATCAGTAATTTTTAATTCTCTCTTGGTTCTTGATCATTCAGGCTACAGATGAACTGTTTGTTACATGATGAAAAACAACAACATAGGANATGATACTACAAATCCGATAAGGTAGTATGGAATCCACTTGAGCTCATTGNCACAGGAAAGGACTTTCTTAACTTGACTTTGTTAGCACAAACTTTAAGACTAGGAATTAATAACTGGGACCTCATGGAACTAAAGAGCTTCTGTATAGCAAAGGACAACATCATTTGAATAAAAAGGCATCCCACAGAATTGGAAAAAATCTACCCAATATACATCTGTAAATGGTAAATATCTATAATTTACAAAGAACTAAACAATAAAACCTAAACGTCCTGAAAGCAAATAACCCAGTTTAAAAGTAAGACATGGAATTAAACAGAGTGTTCTTGAATGATGATATACAAATAACCAAGAAATATGATTTTTAATGTTCAACATCCTTAGCCATTAAGTAAATTAAGATTAAAATTACTTTGAGATTTCATCTTATCCTGGTAAGAATGGCTAAGATTATAAAAAAAAAGATGACAAATGCTGACATGGATGTGGGAAAAGAAGAACACTTATTCACTGCTTGCTGGAGCACAGACTGATGCAGCTACTACAGAAGTCAAAGTGGAAGTTCTTCAAAGAAATAAAAATAGATCTATCCTATGGTCTAGCTACATTACTCAGCCATATAGCCACATACCCCAAAGACTCTATATTCTATTGTAAATTTAAATGCTTATCCATGTTTATTGCTGTTCTATTCATAGTAGCCAGGAAATGGAAAGAACTTAGTAGTCTATCAACTGAGGAATGGACAATAAAAATAGGACATATTTATACAATGGAATATTATTCAGCTAGTAAGAAACAATAGTATGAAATTCATGNGTAAATAGAAATAATCATTCTGAAGGAGATAACCCAGGTCCAGAAAGACAAATTACATGTATTTTCTNCTGTTCATAGATGTTAGTCTTGAGTCTTCAGATATGTCTGCTTTACTTGGAATATCTATAGAGTCAGGAAATTAGTAAGAGACCATGGACAGGGTCACTTCCACAGATGGGGAGAAAAAAAGCAATGGTATAAAAGCTTACAGAGAATTAATGGAACAGAAAGGATTAAACTGGGATGGAGATGTGAGGGCAGGGTAGAGGCAGGGTAGAGGAGGGAATAGAGAGACAAATGACTCTAAAGACTTTTCAAAAAGTCATATGGAAACCTACCTGCAGTTATAGAAGCTTCCTACATACATATCTAAGAAAAACATACATATCTGAGAAGAAAAATGGAACAACAATGACNGTATGACATCACAGGCTAACAAATAAAAAGCCCAGTATCAGGAATGTGTTCCTCTTTTGGAGGTATTGACNAGTAATGTCCCAGANAACCCCAAATATTATAGGCTATTACCAATACTGTCGGTTATTCCCTAGAACTTGACAGTTAGACCCTGTTGCTGAAGACGCTTTGTACTTAAGTCACAGAACATAGAAACATTAAACTGGTACTGACCTAGAAGCTTCATGTCTACTGACTAGTTTTCATAGTGCTACAAGGGAGAATGCATGCTACCAGAGAGCAAACCTTGTGAGATATAATAATGACTGTCCTAGCAAGGTACGATCACTGGCACAATAATGGCATGAAAATCATGAGATTAACAAACAACTTTCTGATAGAATGTAATCCCTGTTCCACAAGTTGAAAATCATGCCTGCCATCATTGCTCAAGCTAAGAACCTGTGGTCAGGGCCCAGGACAGAATCTACTCTTGTCATTATGCTAAAAGATCATATATATATATATATATATATATATTAAACTTATACTTAATAATTTATTGGGTTTTCCTGCTGTTGTTATTGTATTTGTTGTTTATTTTGATTTTGAGATCTCACAATACATCTCTAGCAAACCTGGAATTCACTATGTAGACCAGGCCTCTTATACACATCTAGATGTGTATAAGAGACAGCCTGAATGCTGGTATTAAAGATATGTGTCACCATGCCCTGCATTCTTATGCCTATAGATTAATATACATCTCAACCCTCATCAGAGAAGCTTCTGTTTGCAGCAGATTATGATTAACACAGAGACCCACAGCTGACCAAGGTGGAGAGCCTACAGAATGCTCAATGCTAAATGGAACATTTGTACTGCACCCTTCCTTCCAGGGGTCAGGAAGGCTAATGCTGGGTCATATGATAGATCTACTTTTAGTTTTTGAGGAGCCTCATACTGATTTCCACAGTGGCTGAACCAATTTATATATTTCCTCACAGAATGTATAAGCATTCTTTTTTGGATTTGAGGCTTTTCTCTTTTAAATTCTTTTTGTATCTTAGATATTAATTCCTTGTCAAATGGATAATTAGCAAAATTATTCTCCCATTCTGTAGTCTATCATTTGGTTATTTCCTTTTAATACAAAGAAGCTTTGTAAAATTATTTTTTATATTTTATTTATCTATTCTTTAAGAATTCCACACATGTATTCAATGTATTTTATTCATGACCACTCACTCCTCTTTTTAGCTTCTTCCAGAACTGTCATATTCTCCTCCCAACTTCATATTCTTTCTTGTTTTCTCTTTATAATCCACTGAGGCAAATTAGAGCTGTATGTTTGTACATGAATATAGGGATATCCACTGAAGCATGGGCAACATATAAGAAGTCTTGTCTCTGAAGAAAACTGATCCTCCCTTCCAATGCAGCCATCAACTGCTCTTGGCTAGGGATGTCTTAGTTAGGATTTCTATTGCTGTGAAGAGACACCATGAACATGGTGATACTTATAAATGCAAACATTTAATTGTGGTGGCTCACTTATAATTCAGAGGTTCAGTCCATTATCATTGTGGTGGGACACGGCAACATGCAGGAAGATATGGTGCTGAAACTGAAAGTGTTATATCTTGAAGACAACAGGAAGTGGACTGTGACATTGGGTGGTATCTTGAGCATATATGAGACCTCAAAGCCTGCCCTCACAGTGACATACTTCCTCCAACAAGAAACACCTACTCCAATAAGGCCACACCCCCTAATGGTGCCACTACCTTTGGGTGGCATTCTCTTTCACACCACCACAAGGGATATGACTTTGTCATCCCCACTGCTATCCAAGATAGAATATTGACTGGCTTCATCTTGTGCAGATCTTGTTCAGCCATCCATGGCTGCTGTGAACTCGTGAATGCAGTAGGCCTTCCATGTCTGGAAGACGCTATTTAACAGCTTGATCTCAACAATCCCTTTAACAAAGCATCAGCAAAGATAGTTTTTAGATTCATAAAATTACATTTATCACTTATTTGGCTTTATTTTTTGAGCAATTGGTTTTCAGAAAGTTCTGCCTGTGTCTACATCTTGAATAGTTTTTTTTTTCTAATTTTTCCTTTAACAATTTCAGAGTTTGTGGTTTCACATTAGGTCTTAGATATATTTAGAAACAATTTTTGTACAGAATGAAAGATAAGGGTCTGATTTCAATCATCTATATATCTATCTCCAAATTTTGCAGTGCCGTTGTTGAAGAGAGTTCTTAATAATATATATTCTTGGAATGTTTGTCAAAAATCAGGTATATATTTACATATGTTTATCTTTTAGTTCTCTATTATATTCAACTGATCTACATATCTGATTTTATGCTGCTATCATGCTGTTTTTGTTAATGCGGTTCTGTTATACAACTGGAAGTCAGATATTTTGATATATCCATCATTGGATCTTTTTTTAATCCAGAATTGCTTTGAGTGATCAGAGTTTTTTATGTTTCTATATAAAATTTAATATTTTTTAAAAATACTGTGAAGAATGACATTGAAACTTTGATAGGTGTTGCACTGAAAGTGTGAAGTGGGTTTCACTTCCTTAGTGAGGTAGATTCTAAGGTAGGCTTTTGAGGTCATTGTGAAGGAGACTAGTATTTCAAAACCAATTATTTTGTGAATTATACATTGCATCTACTTTTCTGCTTGCTTATGGCAAGAATGCAGTTCTGTAGCAAATATTGCTTTATGGACCAAAGTGGACATTCACAGTCAGCCTCTATAAGATACTATCTTCTTCTACTAGTTTTTCAATTTAAAATTTTTACTTTTTGATAATTTCATACATGAATTCTGTATTTATAGCATTTCAGCACTCCTTTCCCCCAATCCAACTCTTGCCATGTCCATTTCCCTATGATCAACATTCCCTCTCAAATTCATGATCTGCCTCCACTGTTTTTAATGATGACATCAAAAGTGTGTTGGACACTATATGGGTTCTTTTTACTACTTCAATAAGCAGTGTCCTGTTTAAAGGCTTTCAAAACAAATCCCTTGCAGATCAATGATTTTCTATTTACTTCAGATATCTGTGTGGGAATGGTTTCAAGATTTCTATGGATATGGCTCTTTGTTTGGGGAGGTTCTAGATATTGGTATACATATTTAATAGATTTACAAATGAGGTTCATAGGACTCTGTGATTTCCCCCCAAACCATACAAGTAATAAATACTATCAGGAAATAGGAAAATAAGATTCTGTATCATTCTTCTTAACACCCTCATTCCTTCCACTGTATCCCAATAGATTGCAAAAACTAGTTATCTGATCTTTCTCTTTAAAGGAAGTAACCCTTAAAATTGCAAATATTTAATTTAAATTAACNTCTCCTGTCTATTCTCTCAGCTCATCCTCTTAAATTTGATTCACAGACAATGAAACAAGGTTTAAATTCACTGACATTCTGTCAACTGTGTCCTTAAGGAACAGATCCCATGGGCTGCTTTGTTTGAAATGACTGTCATGAGTTGACTTGTAAAAAGTAATTGGTTTTATAATTTTATACTTGTCAAAATTTGCTACACAGTGTTTCCTAATTGCTGTTTTGTGTGTGCACACAGGTGTAAAATCAATTTAGTTGCTCTGGTAGCTATTTGGCTTTGCCTACAACCCACAAAATAATAAAATCCCAGGTTGGTAACCTGAGGTTCAAGCATTTCCAAACCTTTCTTTCATGAAAAAGATTAGGTCAAGTTCACAAAGTCAGTGTCCACAGTACAAGGACAGAGCTAGAGACAGCTGACTTCCCCCTCTTACATTTCAGGGTTTCTTCCTAAGTTTACTCGATTTATACCAACTAGGAACACTTATTTACTGACATCTGTATACTTATCAAATACAATGATAATCAATGTCAATGTGTTATCTGATTATCTAGATAAAATAAATTACTGTATTTTATTTACAGCTGAAATATTTATCAGAATCTAATTATTTAAGAATCAGCAATAGCCTAATGGAATGTTGTAAGCAAATTTGATACAAAGATAACTTTCCCTCAATGCCTCTCAAAATCTAGCTTGTCACTGAATCCCCTGAAGAGCTTGTTAAAGCAGACTCTAGGCCTCACGGATTCTGATTCAGTCAGTGAGGAAAGGAATCTCAATTCCTAAGAGGTTTCCTGATGGTATGAAGGCTGCTTGTACCAGGATCACGCTGAAGACCACTTACTTAACCCAACCCAGTGCCCCCTGCTCTTCTAATAGTCTACCAATGAGGAAGCCAAGGGATGTACAGAGGTGAGATTACACAACGAGTCTGTCATAGAACCAGCACTCTAGGCTGAAGGCTTCTTCACTATCTCCAGAGTTTCCCCCAAACTCTCCTCTTTTCTCTAACATTCAGAAAAGAAAGAACAATGGGCTAAAGGATATTATTGGCATGTTTTCTGATGCACAGCACTATATGGGGCCTGTTACAGACAGGAAGTGAGCAAGTCATGAGAGAAGGATTATAAGATAGAAAATGAAAAACTCAGGAAAATTTCATACCGGCTGTTCACTATAATGTGACATCAGGTCAGCATTTTTCATTTCAATCTATTTTGTTTGAATTTATAACTTCTCTGACTTTCCAAAAGAGATAATATTTATTCAATTGCCGTAAATATAATTTAAAATATACAAAACTACTTTATATAATTTTACTACTCAAATTTAAATTAAATATGTAACAGTACTATTAAAAACACCATCTACAACACAGACAAAAGAGAAAAAGAGGCTTTGAAGCACATACTATGAATATATGAAAAACCCAAATAATATTACTAATCAAAAATCTGTAATATTCCCATTTTACAACCTGTAACTTCTGCATGAGAATGTGGACAAAGACCTGCATTCTTTTACTTACATGGTTTCATTCAATAAAGATGCTCTTCGTTCCAATTTTTTTTCCAATTTTTTATAAGTACATCCCCACCAGTGGACTCCTTGGATGGGGTGTCCATGAGAGGAAGAGGAAGAGTGAGAGGTCAAGAAATCCGGGAATAAGGCAGGCTGCTTCTCAGTCCATCAGACCCTGAACATGACAGAACGCATGAGGCTGGCAGAGTTCTTAGAACTGAAATGGCTCTGCAGCCAGTCCAGATGACAAGCCACTAATTGAGGCATTTCATGGTCACTTTGGTTATAGCTAAGCAATAAATCACAAGTTGTGAAAATGCTAGAACTTTGTAACTACATGTCAGTGGCACCAGACCAGATTAACAGGGTTCTAGGACGTGAGCTAATTAAATCAACATCAACACCCTTTAACTAAATCTGAAGTTTATTTTTAATTTTCTTTTCTTTCAGGGGGAATGAACAAAGAGTATCGAGATGCTGGCTCATACGTCATTTAAAAGGATAATAATCAATAGCCATAGTATAATTTTTATGTTTCCTCTATTTGGCCTCTATTCTTCTTTTTTATAGCTGAATTGCTTATCTATAACAATTAATTATGGCCCAGCTGCTCATTAGAATGAACTATAGAGCTTAAAAATAAAGGTAGGTGTCCAGGCCCCAACCAGAGCAGTTAGAAGATAGCCTTTATAGTATAGCCTCTTGGTTCTTTCTGACATGACTTGATCAAAACTTATTTAGGACCTTCTCTGTAAAAGCTAACAGTGAAACAGAAACACACAGCTCTATTTCTCTTCACTAGCAGTACTGTGATACATTCCTGCAAAGAAACACAGCAATTATTTCCACTCAGAGATTATGAGCTGCAAATAGGTAAAGAACACGAACTGCCTGTATACCATTCGTCAGCTGACTGACCTTATCTAAGTCTCTTTAAATTCTTGTATTCCACTTACCCTCTCTGTAACAGGACAATATTACTTGTACTGATATCATAAGTTGCTGTAGGTTAAATAACGAAGAACAACGCCTATTGCTTAAAAGTGCAATGATTCCTTTTAAACTTCTCCAGGCAAAAAGGAGAGCATGGTAACCTCAAACCCACTGCTTCAGAGAATGACTCATTTTCAAATCCTGCTTCTGAAAAAACATCTATTGTACAATCCTGAAAACTTTGGGCAATAAGCCTAGTTACTCAGAAAATGGAGACAAAAGAACTACCTACCTTGGGTCTGGAGACAGCAATTAACAGAACTTGCTGCACTTGCAGAGGACCTAGATTTGGAACCCAGTACCCACATCAAGCTACCGACAACTGTCTATAACTCCAGTTCTGGTAGACCCAACACCCTCTTCTGGCCTCCTTGAGCACCTCCATGAACATGGTACTCAGACACACACATACACACACACCAAAACTAAACAAATATAGAAGAAAAATACCGATCTTTCCAGTTTGACAATTTGGAGGAAGACTCCACCTGTAATAGTGGAGTCTTGGGATAATGAGTTTGGGGACTGAGCTATACAGTCAAAGACCCTGATTCAAAGAACAAAGCAATAACAACAAAAGTGTTTACCCCATATAATGGCTGGAGAGATAGTAAATGAAATGATCAATGTTGCAAGCTTGGCAGAGCTTCTTGTCAACAATTTCATTAGAAGAAATATATTTGTTAGACACTTCAGTAAGATTGCTGGCTGATTTTTCCATCTCTGGTGAGAGGGAACACTGTGTTTCTGGAGGTCAGCAATTCATTCCCCAGTAGCGTGGGAGAGAAGCTCAACCCACAGAGAAATTGGTCAAGCTTGAAAGTGCACATCTCAGTCATCCCTAGGAGAGAATGGATTGTCCCATTAACGTCTGCTGTCTCCTGCCCAGATGCAAGAGCCAGAGGCATCTTAATTACAAGCAGCTTCTCAAATTCATCTCTATAATTCAAATGCTCCAGAAATTAACCTCTTGTTCTGAGAAGGTCAAGTTAAATGTCAGCCCCAGATGGAACCTGGAGGGGCTTTCAGATTGAAGATCAGCAACACAGTTGGTCACACAGCTGTGCATTCTTCCTCCAAATTGTCATCGATCTTCTCCAAAGCATAACTCCAAAGATGTTCACAAGATAAACAGATCTGAGACAGAATTCTTTTTCTCTTGGTTTTCATTGGAATACAAGTGAATACTTTGTATGAGATGAATCTATATTTGAACCAGAGTCTCATTTTGGATGGACAGACAACAAGAGGCAAAACAAAGGCCTATTATTATTATTATTATTATTATTATTATTATTATTACTATTATCATTAATTTGGTTCCATGGAGCAACACAGCCTTCCTATTTGTGTCAAGATTTAAAAATGAGTACCACTTTCCTAATTGTGTAATAGTGCCCCAAATATACTAAGCCTTTCTCTAATAACAGAAAGATAAAAATCCACAAAATAATTTGATATGAATGTTTCTTTTACAAGGTAGTCAACTTATCTCAGTCAAGTATGCCACAGGTGCTAGAGTTAGATCTATCTAAAAATAGAAGAAATCAATATTAACAGNGCCTATTTAAATAACAAGGATTTGCTATTTGAGATAAAACATTTAAAAATACACAAATACTAAATACAGCCATTCAGCTGTCAAGAAAAAAATGTAAATTGTGTTAATGAGCACAAGGTGGTAGAGAGAACTTTCTAGAAATAAAATCTCTGCTGAAGTTAACAT
>LZPO01044631.1:0-16142 GCA_001675575.1 Neotoma lepida
CTTTGCTTATATCAGGAGAGAGCCCTCACCAAGGCAGATTTTCATATGCATTGGGGGAGGGGCAAGATTTGTGACTGCAATTTCTCCTCCCTCATTTGTCTTTTCTGTAGCAAACTGAACCTTTTCCCCTACATCATAATGTAGTCAGCTCTTCATTGTAACTGCTCAGTCCTTCCTAGGTCACTTATTTGGGTATGATGAAGAGGACACTAACTAGCAGAGACAAGGTTCATCTGGCCCAGATGAGACAGTTGTGGGCCAGTTAGCAGGGGCATAAATAAGACTCACTTCTTTAGTAAGCCAGATTTTTGCCGCTGCCACAGTTTCTTCATTGGCTGGAAGAGTGGGACATCTGGAGGTGTTCCCACAGGAGTGAGACCACATGAGCCTGGGTGTGCCTGTATGTAGCTATGTGGAAAAGGGAGTGTTCTTACACACAAAAAAGAAAGCATAGTGCTCCTCATGGGCTCCAAGCCATCTGACATCCTGCTGAGACACAAATGACTCATTGGTTGTCAGACACCACCTTGGCCTCTTTCTCAGATTCTCATCTTGTTTCCTGTTTTTCTGATTTTTAGATTATTGTTCACTAAATAAATTGATGTGGTGATCATGATTGTGAATGGCAGTGATGCAAGTGGTAGGTGTATAAATTTTTAGGAACAGATCTTATGTGGCAGGACAGACCTAGCCATTTTGTCCACCTCACTACCTTTTCTTTCTTTCTTTCTCTTTTTTTTTAACCTTTTCTTGTCCATGAGAGGCAGAGTACTTTAGAAGGAGCACTAAGCATACCCATGTAGCTCTGTATTTAAATCTGGTCTTCACTGCTTTTTTGGTAAGAAGTTTTGCTCAGGCTCTCCAACCTCTCCATGCATCAGTTGCCTTATTTGGAAAGGGAGAGGCTGTCACCACTTTCCAAGAAGTCTGTGAGGATGAAATGTTTTCTGAAACAATGTAAGGGGGAGATGGGTACATCTCAAAGTGCTGGTGGGATCTGGGATCAGTGCTCCCCTAATGCAGGTAAATCCTCATACCCCTAAAGCCAGCAATGGGTAAACTGCAAAACATGCACTGGGTGTCATGTGCATGCACAACAGGCAGGCTGGCCTGGAGAACTGAGTGGGAGAGGCTTCCCAGTCAAGGGAAACATGAAAATGTTTTATTCATGCTAGGGAAAATGAAAAGAACCATCAGGATTGCCTGATAACTTCACACAGCTTGTTGTGGGAGGCCTTCAGTGGCTGCAGGAGTTGGACCTGAAAGCTCTGAGCAAGGACCCAGCAGATCCAACGTGTTTCATGTCAGTAAGAGGAGAGTCTCCTTTGATCCCAATGGAGTGCACTTAACTCACTGTGGCACACATTTCCAGGGTCTTTAAATTGCATCTATGAGGGAAATTTAGCTCAGTTTTATACAGTTCTAACAAGAAGCGACAAAGCTTCCACTACAAATAAATAGTCTGGAAGAAAAGCTTTTAATGCTGTTTGTCACTTAAATATTGAACCTGAGGTCTCCTGGAGAGTGCCACCTTAGGTCAAGGCTGTGTGTGACCAGCTCTGCAGAGGCCAGAGGTCCCCATGTGTTGAGGCCTGCATCTAGGGCCCCCTGAAGTGGCATTCATCTTTTCCCACTGACCATGGGCCACAGCTTCCTCTCCTTCCCTGTCTGCCACACCAGATACTTGCCAAGATTTTCATTTTACTTTGAAGGTCCAGGATAGAAGAGTTTAACTGATTCAATGTGTTTATAATAAACTTCAAAATTCTACACAGTGGTTCTTAGCTTAAGTGGGGAACAGATAGAAGGGGGAAAAACATTAAAACTGCAATTTTTTTTGAAGATTCAAAGCATCTTAAAACCTTTGATAGGATCATAGCACCTAATGCTGAGCTGTACTAGAGACCTTTCACTGTGTGACTCAACACAATGTTTAAGAGTGTATGTTTTATCTATTAGACTGATACATAGATGTGTACATAATATAAATATTAAATGTAATATTACAACTAGATCAGACAGAACTTCCCATGAACTAACTATGTTTGGAGTTAAGCTAGAATGTTATTAAAATAATACCATTTCATACCTGAAATAACAGAAAAATTTGTAGAAATGCTCTGGAAGTTTCCTTTCGATAGCAATTCAGGCATTCACTCTGACTATCCCAGGCAGCAGCTGAGTATCAACTACTAGTGTGGCCATANACTTGAATTCCTGCCTAATGATGGCTTTCTCCATAATTACTGGCTTCAACTGGACTCTGGTATTTGAATTTAAATCAACTGGAAGAAACTTTCATTCAAACCACCAAGATAATACCCAGCAAAGCAAAACATATCTGTAGGGGGTAGGAGGGGTCTGTCCACCAAAACCTTCCACTTCTCTAGAACTGATGGCTCTCCTTCTGGCCTCATGTCTATAAATCTAGTTGATTGTGTGGTCACATGGCATTTCCTCCACTATAATCTCCTTCTGTTTGTATTCAGATAAGCACAATCATACATTTTCAATGGATTATTCCCAGGCAGAGTGGCAACACTGTGGCCTCTGGGACAGTGTCTGAAGTATCTTATATTTCTTTATAGCCAATGTAGCCTTATCTCAAGTCTGCTGAGTCTAGTGTGTATCACATATTTCTGTGTACCTGGCTCGGCAGTACTGAGTAGAGGGATCCTCAAACCAGATCACATCTCTGAGCCATGGCTTCCATGAGACCAACAGAGTCAGAAAGGCTGCTAGACCCAAGTGAAGGTTGCTGGTGTGGGGAGTATTGCCTCACCCTTGTGGGTTTCAGTATCTCCACCTCCCAAGAATAGGGTGGGAGTTGCACAGTTCCTAAAGACCCTGGCACACCACTGTCATAGCCTTCCTTTGACCACTCAGAGGCTGTTAGCATTCACCCTCTGTTTGTCCTAACGTACAGGAAGAGGGAAGAGGGAAGGAGATGAAAGTACTTATAGGTACACTGTGTTAGACAGCCTGCCTTTGCTGTGGCAAAACTCTTATGAGGAAATCAATTTTTAAAAGGAGAAAAATTGTTTTACTTCCCAATTTCAGAAGGTTCAGTTTATGGCTACTTGGCCACATTGTTTTAGGTCTAGATGTCACAGAANGTCATCTATATCAGTGTGTGGCATTGGAGCTGTAAGAAATCAAAAGAGAGAGGGGAAGAGACCAATGACTCAATGTCCCTATCTAAGGAACACCTTAATGATGTAACTTCCCCCCATAAGGATTGCCTTCTAAAGGTTCCACTATCTCCCAACAGTGTCACAGGCACAGGAACCAAGCTTTTAGCATAAGCCTTTAGAAGACAATTAAGATCCAAACCATAACATACCCTTATAAGATGCAAATATTTGTCTTTATCCTATCCTTGACCATCACTCAAAAGTTATTTCCTTTCCCCCAATCTGGTATATCTGCAATCACAGCTTTGTCTAGATATTTATGGTTCCAAGGTAAAATAGCATGGCTTCTCAGAATCACCTGGAACTGGAGGCACAAGCCTGGCAAGTCCAAAAAAATCATTCTGGATCTTAGAACAAGCTGTCTCCATCGAGCTTTCCCCTTGAAGGGAATCACTTAAACCATGAGCTATGAAATGGAGTGCTAGACCAGCTCCTCCAGATGGCTTATCATTCACAGTGACAGAGGATGGGATATCAGGTTGGTGCTACTTAGATGTGACAACCAAATAGTAAAAGCCTGATATTTCTGTGGTATCTGAGCCATGCCTTGCTGTCCTTTCTCCTTAATGTCATTTTTCTATGCTACCAATTCTACCAATCAACAAAATTCTACCCAAGCCAATGAAAAGCACATAAAAATTTTCCTGGAAAGATATAGAACATCTTTTCTAGGGAGAGCATGAAGCACAAAGCTCAGTGTTTATCCATGCACAAAACTAAGTTACTAATAATTTCCTAAGGCAGGGATTAGAAGCTTTTCCTGGTATGCACACCATCACTGACTATAGTCATGACTATAGTTCTTTTCCTAAAATTCCACACATGTTGTTTTTAATGACAAGCTTTGGAACTGTATGGTGAATCACCTATATTTACAATTTGGCATCTTCAGATTCAACCAACCAAGAATCTAAAATATTCAAAAAGAAACTGTCTATACTGAACATGTATAGATTTTTTGCCTTGTCAATATCCCCTAAACAATATTGCTTAGTAAGTGCTTACATAGTNTTTATATTCTCTTAGATATTACAATCAACCTAGACATAATTTAAAATATGCTGAAGCATATGTGGAGGTTTTTTGCAAACACTACACCACTTCATATAAATGTAATGAATTTGAGATCCAAAGGGATCTTGAAACCAATCATTCATGTGCCATTCATGAGCCCCAAACCCTCTAGGTAAAGTATGATGTCTTTTTTAAATTATTTTTATTTTTAATTATTAAATTAAAATATAATTATATCATTTTTCTTTTTCCTTTTCTCCCTCCAACTCCTTCTATGTCCTCCCTCTCCTCCCTCTCAAAGTCATGGTCTATTTTTCTTCAACTGTTATTTTTACACACATAAATGTATAGCTATATAAATACAACCTGCTCGATCTGTTTAGTGTTACTAGTATGTATATGGTATCAAGGTTGACCACTTAGTATTAGTCAATTAGGAGGCTCGAACTTGGGAAATACTATTTCTCCTAAATTCCTCAATTGCCTATACTTCTTTGTCTAGGAGTGGGGCCCGATGAATTTCCCCCTTTCCATGATGGCATGTCTGTTGGTGTTGTACTTCTTCAGGTCTTATTTAGGCAGCCATATTGCTTAGGTACCATCAGTGAAGCTTCCCTGATTTTTCTAGGAGACACACTGTCACAGTAGACTTGCTGGGTCCTCCTACTCTTGCAACCTTTCTGTCCCTTATTCCATATTTCCGGAGCTTTAGGTGTAGGAGTTCTGTTTTAGATAAATCCACCTAGGCTAGGTACTCCATAATCAGCTGTTCTCTGAATCTTGACCAGCTGTGGTTTTCTGTGATCATCTCCATCTGCTTCAAAGAGGAGTTTCTTTAATGAGGAATGAGAGCTACATTTATCTGGGGATATGGGGATGAATAAAGGCTGCTTGGATAGCCTGAAATCTAATGGGTTTAGACAATAGAGAGAATTATAACTGATAGTAAAGGTANCTGGGGGGCACTGCAAAGACAAAAGAGGCTGAAACAAATCTTCAGGAAATGTGGGGCCTGTGCCTAATGAGGCATTTTATTCAATGTTGCTACAGTGTAGCCATGAAAATGTTTTAGAAAGCCAAAATGAGTCCAGATGACCAAGAACTTTGGACATTTAGTTAAAAGAATGAGGGTGTTTGAGGGAGAGAAGGAGAAAGGTTAATTCTGTNCTGCAAGTGATCAGGAATCATGTTCCTATTTTAGCAGTTACCACACTGAATTCTCTTTCAGCGCAGTTCTCTTCTATGTAGGTAAAAAGATCTGTGCACACAAGACATCTCTTAGTGAGCAATTGAATTGACTTGACCTATACTTTTGCAGGTGGAGAATGGGTCAAATTTGCAGGGTGGGGTATGCAGTAAGAAAATGACAGTCATTAGGAATTCATTACCATCACTTCACTGGAGCATGATGAGGGAGAGTGAGAAAGGTGGAAATGACTAGGAAAAACTGTAAAGAAATGACTAGTAAGCCTTGATGAAATACAAGACATCAAACACAGAGAAAATGGAGTTGGCTACAGTGTTTGCTCCCAGAAGCCAAGAACATGGGTGTGCTGGGCTCCATTGACAGCCTGCTCAGAGAGGTGTCTAACTCCATATTGCCATGGATTTTATTGTTTTATGTCTCACAATGTCTAGTGAGTGTCTCACTAGCCTATATCAAGAACAAAGACTACGAGGCTCTCAACATTTGAAGAAACAAGTAAATATGTTGAATTTATAATGATAGTAGTTCAACCATTTATGAATTTCTAATTTCATTAGAAATATGGCCACAAATTTTAACACTTAAGGTGCAAATTTAGAGTCATCTATACAAAGGCTGTTGTTGGAGATGAAGAGCTAGCCCAATCCATATCCAGAAGATAAAAGTAGAAAAAAGAGGTGGCAAGGTGGGATTACAGTGACAGAGATCAGAGTTCTTAAGGCTAGCAATATCTAGTACTCCAAGAACTTAGTGGGAATCTAGATAAGGATTTAGCCACTGAGTTGGACATTGAAGACCATGCCAATACCCCTAGTCAGGTATCACAACACATGAGTATGAGTTAGAGCACACAGCACCCTTTCATACAGAAACACATACCTTCAGGGTTTGAGATCAGCCAAGACATATTCAGTTTAAGATAAAAAATTAACATTTCCCTGCCCAAAAGTGAGCCTACTGGCGGGGAACTCTCCTTGAATTCATAAGTGGTCCAAAAAAGGGTGAGGCTTCAAGAAAGTAGATTATGTGCACAAGGAGGTCCAAACATTGAGTGCACCTCCTGAATTCTCCTCAGAGCTTTCATCAACAATGACTCTTCCTCGAAATCTGAAGTAGTCAGCCTCCAGTCACGCAGGAATAAAAGGGGATTCCATGACACACAGGAATTTGGGCTGTTCAAGAACCGCTAGTGGTCTCAAACACTCTGAGCTGATGCAACAGCAGAGTGGAAGTCCAGGCTTCACTGAAATGGTCAGGTTGATTATAATCCTATAGGCCACAAAGCCCTATCACTGAGTCCTGCTGGTTCAAGCTTGAGCTTCCCTCTGAGCATATGAGGAAACCCTGCTTGAGTCCCCAGGAATAGACACTGGGTTTCTGTGCTACAACCAAGCAAAAGCTTGAGCATTGTCAGCAAGTTGAGTCCAAAGAATTCTTGTGACAGAGGTGGAAGGAATTAGACTTGAGGGTTAAGTAAAATGCTGAAGCACCAGGCTTTCCTCATGGGAAAGACATGTCACTGTATTTACGAGATAGGCAATTTTGAGGAGATATTCTTCTTAGAATTCAAGCTTAGTACCAAAGCTATTTACACATCTCTCTAGCAGTTTGCTAATGAAGAAAAAGAAAAACAAATTAAGATAGATGCCATGCTGTGATGGCTAATTTTGACTATCAATTTGACTGAATTACAATGCACCTGGGCACCAAAAAAAAAAAAAAAAAAAATTGCAGGGAATTTTGTTGAGAAAGTTAAGAAATTTTCTTGTATGTGACATTTTATTGGAATGATATTTTTTAAAGGTCCGCAAAGTAATTCTGCCACTGTAGTTGCTAGTATGCAGGACGCCAAGCCCAAGATTCCTGGTCCCCAGGCATATGCTCACCGGGCTCATAAGAAAATACGATGATTCCATAAATCTCCATTAGGGCGCAGAGCTGACATAAACAGCTTCTTTCATGCTAATGTGGGAAAGATGGAAGATCACAAAAGTATTGTGGCTTGTGGAGAAGGAGCGCCTGATGGAAATGGAGGGAAGAGAAATGGGATCCATGCCAGGAGAGGTAGAGGCTGCAAACTGGGGAGACAGCCTGGGAGTTTCTTTGAAAGGGTCTCGTAAAAGTTCCATTTGTTGGGAGCCAGGAGGAGATGAAGGCAGCTTTGGCACACGTGGCCGCTGTGCTAAATTAACTGTTAACACAAATAATCAAAGTGCAAGCCCCATCCAGTGGCTGGCGCCAGCGAAGGGGAGGGGGGCGGCGGCAGGTGGGAGTCTGGCTGACTGTGATGGTCTGGGAGTCAGCCACTAGTGGGGGCCCTTGTGGTGTGAAGGGGGCGTGGCTGAGCAAGGACATGCTGGTAGACCTGGATCTAAAGCAAAGAAGGCAGAGGTGGGGCATAAATCGGTGATCCAAGACTGGGGAAGCCTGGTTGGTATGATCAGAGGATGGGAGCCAGTTAGGGATCCAAAGCAGAGGAGAGACGTGTTGTGATTTCTCTTTCTGCAGTCACAAGCATAAGGTGCACACTCTCCGAAGCCCTAGCAGCCTAGAAGCTTCAAAGGTAGAGGAGCGTTATTGTCAGTGAGGATTATGGAATAACTGAGGACCCAAAAAGATGTCTAAGTCAGAAGTTAGAAGCCAAGGCAATGCCAAACAGCCAGGCCCCATGTCTTTGCAACTTGGGTTCCCAGCTCTCCTGGGAACAGTTTTCTGGGAAAATCCCAGAAGAAAAGTTGTAGGAACTTTGTTTCCTGTGTAAATGCACCTTGTTTCCACCAACAGAAAGGCTGAGATAGTTTTTGGCAACTTTCCCTGAGCCTTGCTCTGAGGGCTCTGTTCAGTTTGCAGAGAGGGTTTGAACTGTTACAGCTCTTAAGACTGGTTGCCAAGGGAGAGTCCTGATGCTGCAGAGTTGTAAGGGTGCCCAGATGTTTGACAAACTGGGTGAACACTGACCTGTACCCAGTGACCTCCTATCTCCACAAAGCAAGATGGAATACACTGACTTTCTAACAAGCTGAAAGAAGGTATGCTCAAGGGTGTCTTGCCTTTTATCTTGCAATCAGAGGGCACTTCCTGGAGAATATTGCCTGTGATGGTCTGAAGGAGAATGCCCTCAATAAGGCTCATATATTTGAGTGCTTACTCACCACGGGGTGGAACCTTTGGAAAAGATAAGGATTAGAAGATGTGGCCTTGTTGGAGGAAGTGTGTCACTAAGGCTGGACTTTGAGGTTTCAAAAGCCAAAGTCAGGCCCAGTGGCTCTCTCTTTCTGCTACCTGCAGAACAGGATGTAGAACTCTCCGTTATTTCTCCAGCACCATGTTTGCCTGCATGCAGCCATGCATCCCAACACAATGATAATGGACTAATCTCTGAAACTGAAGCCCCAATTAAACACTTTCTTTTGTAAGAGTTGCTGTGGTCATGGTGTCTCTTCACAGAAATAGAAGAGTGACTAAGACACTGCCTTATGAGGAAATTCCTAAATGCTGGTGTTCGCATCCAGATGAGCCTCAAAGAACCAAAACAAGGTAAGATCAGAAATAATCTAACAAATAAATTGCAAAGGAAAGCAGTGAGCAACAAGCCAGCAGTACACAGGAACATCCATCCCTTTGAGAGTGCCACCCAACATCATCTCACTGAGTACAGGGAAGCCATGCCTTAAGCCCCAAAAACTAAACCTTCAAGTTAAACTGAGTGGCTCCAAGAGTTTATTGCTATTGTTCATTTTTTTGTTTTGTTTAAGAAATTGACTTAAATTTAACTTTAGTATATCTATGTCCAGCAAATGCGTGTACAGACAGAACCAGACAGACAAACACAGCAAGTCTTTCTTTGGGAAAGACATTTAAATCTCACTATGGCAAATGTTGTCATACTACTTTGGTTCCTCTAGATTACTTCTTAAGAAATAGAACTGCAAGGCCCATCCTGTACTATTGCCTGGGTGGAGGTGGGGGTGGGGACCAGAGCCATGCTGTGAGACAGAGGTGACTACCTGTCTGCTCACACCTGAGAACACTAGATGTAAATGGTCAGCAGGAAGCCCAGGGCTAGTAAGGGCTAGTCAGTGAGCCCTTGTGATCTGAACCCAAGGCTAATCTAGAAGCTTCTCTCCTTCAACATTCTCAGTAGAGGGCCCAGAAAGACTATGAGAATGCATTATCTTCTGTTGTGATTCATTCCCCAAGTGTTTGTTGAGTACCTACCTATGCCTAGATAGCCCAGAAGGAAAAGCAAACAGATACGATTTGCAGAGCCTGCACTGAAGAAAGGGAGAGAAACTAGAGCCACTGCATATAATTGTGACTGCTTAGAGTCCTGAATGAGTTCTGGCACTCAGCTGGAAAAGGACAGAGTCAATTCTTCTATGACTCCTGAGGACAGTGAGCTGCCAGAGACAGCACAAACTGGAGAGAGCAGGCTGTGTGTGGCCACAGCATGAGGTACCTTTCAAGATGATGTTTCCTCTTTCCAGTTACCATGGTTCAGGGGCTGTTGCTATCCCCACTTTATAGATGAAATAAACAACACTGAACCATTCTACAGATTGAATAGGAATAGGGAAGAGCCTAGCTTCAAAACAGTGCCAGGTCTTACAGCCTTTGAAAGCTTGCCCTAAAAAAAAAAAAAGATTTATTTTGTGGGTGTTTTATTTTGTTTTGGTGTGTGTGTGTGTGTGTGTGTGTTTGCCTACATGTGTACATTCCTGGTTTCTGCTGCAAAGGTCAAAAGACTGTGTTAGATATCCCTAACCTGGAGATATAGTGGGTTGTGAGGTGCTTTTGTGGGTTCCCAGGTCTCTGCAAGAGCAGCAAGTGTTCTTAACTACTGAAACATCTCTCCAGCCCTATGAGGGCTTGGTTTTTCACTTCTATGGCCCAGTCTATAAAACAGAAAAGAGATTTGGCTGCACNCTTTGGTAGGTTCTTGTAACAACATTAACCACATGGCTGTGCTGGTACAATGTATAAACAAAGACTACATCCTGGACATAGCTGCAACAGTCACTGGACTTGGGCTAGGGCTNTGGTCACTCACCTGCATGTTATGGAAGATCATGTTCTACCTGGGCTCCATCACTGTTGGACTTCCTAGCCACNCCCCCAGCTAAGTGACCACACATATGCAGTTCAGTAGCCAAACAAAGGGNCCTATATGGTGATTATATTATGTCCCCCAAAATATTGTGTACCCTAACAAAACTTATTTGGGGTCAGAGAACAGAACAGCCACTAGATTAAACATAGAGGTTAGGCAGTGGTAGCACATGCCTTTAATCCTAGCATTCCCGAGGCAGAGATCCATCCAGATCTCTGTGAGTTCAAGGCCACACTGGAAACAGCCAGGCATGGTGGCACACACCTTTAATTCCAGCACCTGAGATCTCATGTCTTTGCTTGAGAAAGACACACACCTTTAATCCTAGAAAGTAGTGGCAGGAAGCAGAAAGGTATATAAGGTGTGGAAACCAGAAGCTAGAGGGCCTCTTAAGCTTTCAGGCTTTGAGCAGCAGTTCAGCTGAGATTCATTTGGGTGAAGACTCAGAAGCCTGCAGTCTGAGGAAGCAAGATCAACTGAGGAGTTGGCAAGGTGAGGTTGGCTGTGGCTTGTTCTGTCTCTCTGATCATTCAGAATTTATCCCAATACCTAGCCTGGTGTTTTCAATTAATAAGACTGTTTAAGATTCGCTCTACAGCCCTATGAATGTAATCCGTGTGCTGTGTGATCACATAATTTGCGCACAGCATGATCATGCAATCTATGCACATGTGTGGTGTAGCTTCTTAAAAAGTGGGCCAGACTCTTCCCCTTCCTCTTTCTCATCTCCTCTTTCACAGGCTTGGTCACATTCTTTCCTGTCTCCCTCTCTCCTCCTAATAAAACTCTGATAATGGGTTCTGTCGTACCTCGTGGTTTTTCTTGCACATTACCAATTTTAGTGTGCATGATGAAACAGGCCCTCCCGGCATGCTGCACCCGGGAACCTGTGCCGAGGTTTTGCTTCATCTATGACTGTTCACTTTTTTCATTTGCCCAGCCATCGGACTGCTCCACACACACCCGTTGCACCATTGGTGCGTTTTCCCTTCCCAATCCCTCGCCACTTCCCATGACTATATATAGCCTGAGATATATTTCTTGCTGCCAGACCCCCGGGGGTCCTTAGGCTGCACAGGCACTGACTCATTCTCTCTTGATGAAGCAAGGAATGCTGTCAGACCCCCAGGAGGTCCTTGTGCTGTGAACGCTCCCAGCCCTTATTTCTCTCTTGACGAAGAGTGGGGTAACCTGTGCTAATTCATAGATCTTTCTCTAACCTTGGGGATGCCCGAGATTAGAGTCTGATCCAATTTTTTTTTCTTTTTTTTTTAGTTTTTTATTTTTTTCTCTGAGCTGCAGTCATGGGACATAAGGCTTCCTCTGAAAAATGCCTTAAATATACCAATAAATATGGCTGCTTAATGGCTGCTTGGACCCCAATATTTCATGGGAATTATCCAACTCTATCAGTGAACAGGCAAATGTAAAGTGTTGTGACATCTGCCCCACTGAGAACTTAGGTCTCCCAAAAAGGGATGACCTGGGACTGTCCGCCCGTTCCCAGCCTCCCTTTCCTGGGAGACAATCAGACGTGACATGGAGTCAAGTCAAGCAAGAACTTGTTTATTGAAAAACATTGAGCCCCTTTTAAAGCGTAAAACCACAAGGCTAGAGAGAGGGGCAGGATAGATGCCCCATCCATCGGGCCAATCAGTTTAAAGGTCACCCCGACATAAACAGCTTAGGTTTCTCCCTCCTTGCTTCCTCCACAGACCCCCACAGACCTTTGTCAACAACTTGGTTCCTTCCTCCCTGCCTCCTCCCAGGACCTTCTTTACTTGTAAACAACTTGGCTCTGCAGGCCCCCAAAGATCCCCCCTTTTTTTAGTCAGTTTACAAACAGTTTCCTTAACCCACACAATGTCATAGAGTCTTTTGAGTTTGNAGTTAAATTTCTCAAGAAAAACTATAATTATCTAATCTTCAACCCCCTCAGAAACCCAAGAAAGAAATAATATTACCTAGTAAAACAGGAAGTGCAAACAAGTGACTTCCAAAAAATGTGAGTTGACAGAAATAGCCAGGTGACTGGACAGTCACCCGAGGTTTCTCTGCAATGTTGGGGCATCATCTTCAGCCCATAGACTTAGNGTATCTGACAGACCAATTTGTGAAGCAGGATATACTCAAGGTCTACAGCTCAATCCCACATTTGGTGCAAGTATTCCATGGACCAGATAAACTTGAATTCCTCTAGTGTCTGGAAATTGCTGGTGTTTTTGGAATTTGGCTTTCCATTTTTCTCAGGTTGTGGGTGGTTTCATCTCATTTATTAAATGCCAGTCTATCATTGTGAGGCCAGACTCGGTCAGCCTAGTTACTCCTCCAAGAATAACTGTTCCAGCCGCTGTTCCATTGTACACCAGGAGCCATCGGCCCACTGCCTGTGCAGCTGCCTTCAAAGGAAGAGGCACTGTACCTTTTCTGGATTGCAAAACCATTTCAGCAATGGTGTCATGTTGTCCTGGCCTTAAAGGATGCCTGTTGCCAAAGCTGCAACCACACTTGTCTTGGCAAGAATTGGCAGTCCTTTAGTCTGTGTCCTGCTTGTCGATTTTTTTTTGAACAGCATACTGTCAGCAGTCAATGTGAGGGCACTTCCTTGCCCAGTGACTAACCCTTGCCACATGAAAGTCAACTCCATATGCAGTCTCTTCAGTGCCCATATCCTCTCTGAAACAGATTGGCACTGCCAGGAGCCAACATGTCTCATAGTCATAAAAAGAAAAAAAATCTAAGTTATTAAAACATTTCAAATGCCATACTGTGCATATCTCTGAAGGGTTTGAAGATGACCTGTCTATCTAAAATACATCTCTGCTTAACCCTGAAAACACCTAATATGACTACAAGTTCGATTGTAATGACTAATCACTAACTCTCATTTTTCTATATCCTAATAGTTGATAATAATAACTTGCAAGAATTAGCAAATTGCATAACATTGTTAAATAAACTGTACAGGTACAATACCCTGAACAAGATTAGAAATATACATACAATATTTTCTAACAAGATCAATCTATACAAAAATCCAATGCAATGCAAAATATTTAAAACTAGCAATTGACTTTTAAAAATAGATTCAATAATCTACCTGTTTATCTATATCATATCTATATCTTTTTTTCTTCTTTTCAAACAAGAACCTGAAATCTAATTTCCTTTGTTTAACCTTTTTCCTGACCATTAACAATAACAACTTGTAACCAACCATCCTAACAATAAAAATTATCTCAAACCCAAAACCCATTGAAAAACCAAAAACCACGCACCCCACCTCTTGGGAATGTGAACATCGTTTTCTTAAAATTGCTTCCTGTTGTTTGTGGGTGAAGACATCTTTAGGGGATGTTGAAAAGAAAAATTTTTGGTTAATAGTCAAGTCTGCCATGGTAGCTGTATCATTTGTTATCCAGTCTCCGCATAACACAAAGGTACAGGGCTTATCTCAAGTCTTCACTCGAACAGGCTGTGAGGCTGGATCATGTCAGCTAGCCAAATCTCAAGATTGTCCTGAGCAGTTTTAGTGCAGAGCTGATCTTTGGATGATATTTGTCAGCTTCCTTGTAGAATCATCGTTGTGGGGCCCCATCATCTTTCTGCCAAAATTGCTGTCAGGCTTGGTCATGATTTCCTCCAAAAAACTGATAGAGACTCAAACAAAAAAATATACATAGACAGCTAATTAAAGCTCTCTTTTTTTTCAAGTCTCATATCAGATGGTTCTTCTGACATGATACAGAGATTTTGCATTTTCCTTTTAACAAACATGTTTGGGTTTAGAGAAGGAGAGAGCCGTTCTCCAACTCCANAGCCAGCTTTAAATTTTAATTGAACTGGGACTACATGAACCCTNTATGTTAAGTGTCTATAGAGGAGAGCAGAAACAAACATTTAGGAAGGCTTATGAAATTTTACATGTAATATACCAATAGGCCATTTTATTCCTTTTCTTTGGGGCATTTATGCTGGATATTTGTCCTTTTTCTTCAAATGTCTCATTTGTCCAGTTTTCTTCAGATTCTTTAGCCTTCATTCTCCTGAAAGACAAAAACAAAANCACTTCCCCAAGCCTAACTTTGGGGAGGTTCCCTTTTCACAAGTTATATCTGATGAAATAAAAAGCATTAGTTAAGTTAATTTTAAATTGGATGGTCATTGCTGAATGATGAACTATCACCTCTTCTAATTAAGAGGTCTCTCTTGTTCAAATTGAACCTTTATCAATTTTGATGGTATCCATAGCTTTTCCTCTCCTGTAGAAACAAAAGCAAAACCTCGTCCCCAATGTAACACATATCCTAGTTTCCATTCTGAGGTCAGCACATCCTTAAAGTATATTGGCTGATTTAATTCTGAAGTTTTTTTTATTATCCATTATCTCTCTGCAGCTGTTGTTCCTTTCTCATTAGCACTGAGGAAGTTCAAAGTTAATTGAGCATTATATAATCTATTTCTGTTTATTTAGCATATCCTTTAGAGTTCGGTTTGATCTTTCTATGACTGCTTGGCCTGTGGGATTATGTAGTATACCTGTAATATGCTTTATATTGTAATAAGCAAAAAACTGCTTCATTTTAGCAGAGACATATGCTGGAGCATTGTCAGCTTTAATTTGTGCAGGTATACCCATGACGGCCATAACTTCTAGCAAATGTGTGATTACAGAATCAGCTTTTTCAGAACTCAAAGCAGTTGCCCATTGAAATCCTAAATTTCCAGCTCTCTCTGCTATAGCTGTTCTATCACCTCAAGTAGTATGGTTTTTTTACANTAGGCATTCAGTTATTTAACTGCTCTGAGAAGGCATTTCTTCTACGGTGGCAGGAAAAGTCTGAACTAAATTTGCCATGGGGGCCTGTGTGAGGACCCTCAGGGAGTTTCCCAATGGCAGAGGATTACCCTGTTTGTCACTTTGTTGATCTACATTCATTGGTCCAGTGCTTACCTTTGCCACATCTTCTGCATAATTCAGAAGGGAGGGGCATTCTGTTGCCAGTGTTCCTTAAAGTAACATTGTTTCTAGAAACACCCTGTTTGCACTCCATTTTCAGATGTCCTAGTTTTCCACAATTAAAACATCTGACATTATTATTTTTCCTCGTATCATCCTGATCATGAGACTCAATATTAATTGTGTCCTTGANCCANTCCTCCAAGGGAACTGATCATGCCTTTAATGGTCTGATTATTCTTTTGCATGCTGCATTTGCATTCTCAAAGGCCAAAGATTCAATTATTATCTGTCTAGCTTCTGAATTTGGTATCATTCTATTTACTGCTGAAGACAGCCTGTGTAAGAAATCCATGAAGGATTCTCTGGGGCCCTGTATAAATTTTGTAAATGATTCAATTTTCTTTCCTGCTTCCTCAATTCTGTCCCATGCATTCATGGCTGCCATGCAGCATAAAATTAAGGTTTGATTATCATATAAACATTGCCTGTTTATATCTGCATATTCACCTTCTCCAAGAAGCTGATCCTTGGTAATTTCTATACCTCTAGTCCTATGCTGCTGTTCTATGGTTTTAGCTTCCTCCTTATACCACATTTGAAATTGTAAATTTATATTGAGTTCTAGTACAGCAGTGGCCAATTCTTTCCAATCTT
>LZPO01044631.1:32434-52674 GCA_001675575.1 Neotoma lepida
AGATTAGTAGCCCACCTATATACAAATGATAAACGGGCTGTGAAAGAAAACAAGGAATATAAGCACACAATACCATCAATGTTAAAACTTAGCCTCTAAAGGGTAAATTTTTTTATTTACCTATTACTATGTTTTCATAGTAGACCTGCACCCTGATAGTGATTGTTTTCTCAAAGAATATTCTATGATTAGAGGAATACAGGGGATTGAGCCTGGTATCCCCAATACCAGTTTATCATGCAAAATATTACCCCAACCCTACTACATAATAGTCCATCTTCAACAATTTAAAAATTTCCACNGAAGGAGTAAGTTTTAAAGTCTCAACCAATGTCCTAACCGTAGTGCAGAAATCCCAATGCAAAATACAGGAAACATGAAAAACTAAAGGAGCATGCCTACCCAAAACTTACTACTCACACAGTAATAGCAATGTCAGTAAAGTAAGTGAAATCCTAGGCAAAGAATTCAAAAGAATGATCTTAAGTGTGTTCAGAAAAGCAAAGAGGATACAAATAAGCTCTTGAATGAGCCTCAAGAGAACACACAAGGACAACAAAAATAAAACCAGATAAAATAAGAACCTCAGTACCAAACATGAAAATGGAATTCAATAAAGAGATATAAATAATAAAATATGAACTGAAAAACTAAAAATGAAAAAGAGAATTAATCAAATAAAAGTCTCTGTAGAAAGCCTTATCAATAGNTCAAGGTATCATCAGAATATTAGGGCCTGAAAAAAGGTAAAGAAATTTGAAGATTCAGACAATGACAAGGATAAATTAATAAAAGAGTATGAACAGAACACTAAAGATCTGTAGGGCAGTGCAAAAAGACTAAATCTATTAATCAGAGCATAAGAGCTTCATGCTAAAAGAAGAGAAAATATTTTCAATAAAATCATAGCATAAAATTTCCCAAATCTTGGGAAAGAAATGCCCATCTTGGTACAGGATGTACCTAGGATGTCAGAAAAGAATCTCTCCACATTGTATTCTAGTTAAAAACACTATAGACAGAACAAATAAGATGTATTGAAGGCAGGAGGAGGGAGGAGAGGGGGATCTGTGGTTGGTATGTAAAATGAGTGAAAAATCTTTTAATAAAAAAGGAAAAAAAGAATAAAAAGATGTATTGAAACATGAAGTCACATATAAACTCATACTCACAAGAATAACAGCAACCTTCTCAAACAAACAAAAATAAAAAACCGTTAAATCCCAAAAGAGCTTGGAATAATGTATTTCAACTGTTGGAAGAAAGAAAATGTTCCCATGATAAAACCAAGCAAAAGGAATTCATGACCACTATGCCAATTCTAATTATAAAACACTTGAAAAACTCTTTTATACTAAAGTAAAAGATCAATACATCAATGAGGCTACAACAGAATAGCATTAGTTAAACAAATGAGGAATAGGAAAACACTAAACAGTAAGAAAAAAATTAACCAAATAATATAAGTAGTACATATCTTTCAATAATAATAACGCTCAGTCAGTAAAGTATTTGGAATGAAAGCATGAAGATTTGAGCTCCCCAGTACTCACAGAAACAGCTATGTATTGCAATACATGCTCATAATCCTAGCACTTGGAAAAACAGACAGAAGGATTCATAGAGATTGGTAGCCAACTTGTCTAGCAAAATTGATAAGTTCCAGGTGGAAACCAATGTCAACTTCCAGCCTCTACACATATGTGCACATGATGGGCAACCTAAGTATAGAACATAGAAGCATATAAACATATTTATCACACACAAAAAAACAATGATAGTGATGATAATAATAACTCTGGGTGTCAGTTTTATAAGTTTTCCCAATGACAGACTACATATTAAATATTTAAAAAAATGATTTATCAATTTCTTGCATCCAAGAGGACATATTAATTCTAAACATATGTCTAGTGAACATGGGCATACTCAGCTTCATAAAAGAAATGCTACTAGATGTAAAAACACAGATTAACACCAATATAATAATGGTAGGTAACTTCAATACCCTACTCCCATCAGTAAACAGGTCATTCTAACAAATAATATTGTAGAAATACATTAGTTAAATTACATCATAGATCAAATGCATCTAGCAGATATCTATAGGACATTACACACTCCTCTCAGCAGCCCACGCAATGATCTATAAACAGATTATATAATAGTATCCAAGGGAAGTTTTATTAAATATGAGGAAAGAACATATTTGTGAAGACTGAACAACATATACTGAATGATGAGTAATTTCCTTAAAGAAATTAAGAAGGAAATTTAAAAAGTCCTAGAATTAAATGACAATGAAACAGTATGTGTAAGATAAGACAAATGATTTAAACAGATCTATACAAAGCAATGGAATTGAAGCAGTAATAAAAAAAAACTTCCAATTATTGCCTTTGCTCTTATTTGCCCACCAGAACTAGATCATACTGATGTCGTTGATTGCACACTTTGATTGCAAAAATTGGGCTAGAACTTAGCCGGAAAATTCATCCTGCTGGCTGGTTTTCTTAGTGCTAGAAGTTGCTTTGCAGTCTGCTAAGGGAAAAAAGTTATAAGAGGTCCTACTCAACTGTGAACTACAATACCAATCTGTCAGGCATGTTGTACCTACTGGTAAAATAGTGGTAGGACTATTATGGGGGTAACCAGCAACTTTCTAATTGGATTTCCCACAAAAAAATAAAAAATAAAAAGACATTAAAGCAGGAGGGACACTTGTTGGGAAGAAGAGGTTCAGTGGGATGGGGAAAAGGATAATGGAGGAATTATGATTAGACTATATTACATATTCACATATTGTTTCACATATATGTGAACATTCCACTCCACAGAGGGAACTTACACTTCGTACTGTAAATCTGGCCATAAGCCATGGCTGGAGAGGTCATAAGATCAATGGGGAGCCTACTATAGTTTACCTAAATGGACATGATATCAAACTTTCTTCAAAGTATTTGCGTTTATATCTATAAACCTAAGCTGCTCTCAGTCTTGCTCAGAGATGCTTCTGTTTGCAGTGTATGATGGTTCATGCAAAGACTCATAAATTACCAAAGTGTTAAAAATAAGTGGCAATTGATTGTTCAGCCCTATATGAAGCATCTATATCACACTACACATACACACACACACACACACACACACACACACACACACACACACACACACAAGCTTGTGAAACATCATAGAAGAGGGACAGAAAGAGTGTAAGAGCTGGAGAGTAGGAAGGAGTGCTGTGAAACACTGTCTCCTAGAGATGATGTGGTTGTTGCAGTCATGAACTCAAAACAGCAAGGGCTGCCTGCCAAAGACTTGCACATGTTGGGACATTCAAAATTCCATTACAGATGGGGGAAGGGCCCATAAAGCCTCACTTTCCTCTGTGAAATGATGGGCAGTTAATGGTTGCTGTGAGGAAAGGCAGATGTCTGTGATTTTCAGGTGAGCCTATTCTATATAGCAAGATCAGTCAGAGTTATACAGCTAGATCCTGTTTCAGAAAAAAAAAGGCCAGACACACATGAATTCACTACTGTAGAGCGAATCTTAAANGGTCTTATTAATTGAAAACACCAGGCCAGGTATTGAGGTAAATTCTGAATGATCAGAGAGACAGAACAAGCCACAGCCAACCTCACCTTGCCAACTCCTCAGCTGATCTTGTTTCCTCAGACTGCAGGCTTCTGAGTCTTCACCCAAATGAATCTCAGNTCCACTCTGCTCAAAGCCTGAAAGCTTAAGAGGCCTCTAGCTTCTGGTTTCCACACCTTATATACCTTTCTGCTTCCTGCCACTCCTTTCTGGGATTAAAGGCATGTGTCTTTCTCAAGCAAAGACATGAGATCTCAGGTGCTGGAATTAAAGGTGTGTGCCACTGGAATTAAAGGTGTGTGCCACCATGCCTGGCTGTTTCCAGTGTGGCCTTGAACTCAGAGATCTGGATGGATCTCTTATACACATCTAGATGTGTATAAGAGACAGCTGTTCTGTTCTCTGACCCCAAATAAGTTTTATTAGGGTACACAATATTTTGGGGGACATAATATAATCACCACACACTACTGAATTATATCAGATCTTTACCAAAAAGTAACACCAATGTTTCCCAAACTATTCCTAAAATTGAGAAGGAAGAAATGCTACCAAATGCCTTTTAATGAAGTCAGTATTACCCTGATACCAAAATCATACAGAGGCACAAGAGAACATTGCAGACTGATCACCTTGAAGAACACAGATAAAAGCTTCTCAATAAAATATTTGTAAACAAAATTCAAGATTATATTAAAAATAGTATTCACTATGATAAAAATGGTTCATTCTAGATTCAATATACACAAATCAATGTGTAACACAGCACATAAATGGACTCAGGACAGAAATCACATGATCATCTCAACATCAAACATCATCAGGATTCAAAAAAACTTGACAAAGTCCAATGTCCCTTCAGGATAAAATCCCTAAAGGGACTAAGAATAAAAGGGTGTCTACTTTCTCAACTTTTATCCAGTATTGTGCATGAAGTCTTGGCTAAAACAGTAAAACAAGGGAAGGAAACAGCATGGAACAAAGGGAAAAGGAAGAACTCAAAGTATCCTTATTTGCAGAGAATATAATTTACAAGTGACCCTAATACTTCCTCAGAAAACCATTACATCTGATAAATGGTTTCAGTAAACTGGCAGGATGTACTATTAATATGCAAGAGTCAGCAGTCTTCCTATGCACCAATAACAAACATACTAACAAAGAAATCAGTGAAACAGTTCCATTCACAATTATCTCATAAAAAAATAAATAACATGGGAGAGATATCTAGAGAGATAGCTCAGTGGATAAAGCATTTGCCATGCAATTGTGAGAACCTAAGTTTGAATCTTCAGAACCCACATAAAGCCAGGCACAGCAGCACAAGTCTGTAATCCTAATGCTCCTACAATGAGATGGGAGGTAGAAACAGGAGAATCTTCAGAAGTTTGCAGACTACGTAGCTAAGCATACANATCATGAAACAACAGAGATCCTGCCTCAAACAAGACAGAAAGTAAGGACCTACACCAGAAGCTGTCCTCTCAATTCCATGGGGGGTCATGGCATGCATGCATACACATTCACAAGGACAAGCAATAGCACAAATACTTACACAGATACATATATACCCACATTATGCATAAATGCACACATATCATACACACACAGAAAGATTTTGCTTTTAAAAAATGTAAAACACTCAAATAAAATATTGGATTAAAAAGATGGCTCAGTAGATAAAATGCTTGCAAATATGATGGTTAATTTAATTTGTCAACTGATGAGATATAGAATGACCTGGGAGATGGGTCTCTAGGTATACCTGTGGGAAGATTATCATGATTAGATTATTGAAGTTTGAAGACTTGCCTGCTNTGGGTGGAGCCATTCTCTGGAGTAGGATCCTAGACTATATAAGAAAGACAAAGTGAGATGAGCACAAGTATTCATCACTCTTCACTTTCCGAGTATGGATGCAGAGTGATCTCCTGCTTCTGCCATCACACTTTTCCTCTCTGCTGTCATGTCTTCTGCACCATGATGGACTGTATCCTTCTGGAACCATAACCTAAAACAGTCTCTTCCACTTTACGTTGTTTTGGTCAAGTTATTTTATCTCAGCAATGAGAAGTAACTAAAATACTAGGAGAAAGAAACGGCTGAGTCCCAGCCAGACAGAAGGGGAGCTTATTCCAGGGCAAGGGATTTCACACATTTCTGATAACTTATCAGATTACCTTGCAGAGAGCCTGAAGTAGAAGTGAAGGGTCAGTGATGGACAGGACCACACCTTGACCAGGACTGCTCAGTTATGCATACCTCTTTTACTCTATTGAAACCTAAACCTCATGTTAGGATACTGAAGATGTTTAATTGACCTGTTGAGGATATATGCCTGAGATTAGCTTCTCAGGGCTTCCTGGGCTCAGGTTATGACCCTAGTAACACTAGTAACCAGTGTTAGTACTAGTTAGTATTAGCATTTATGTCTAGATGAAAAAGAACAAGACTAGATTCATTTCTCTCGTCTTAGCCACAAATCAACTTCAAATAGGTAAAAGACTTTAACTTAAGACCCAAACCTCTGAAAATGAGATTTAAAAAAAAAGAAAAATACTTCACAACACCAGCAAGGATTTTCTGACTAGGAAACAATTGACGAGAGAGATATCATGAAATTAAAAAGCTTCTATACAACAAAATAAACAGTTAATTGGGCCCAAGAGATGGCTCAGTGGATAAAAGTGCCTCCTGGAAACCTGATGAACTGAGTTTCATACTTGGGACCCACATGATAGAAGAAGAGGACTGACTTGCAAAAGCTGTTCCCTGACCCCCACATATATGCACCATGGCACATGAGAACACATGTACACACATACAAAAAAAGATACAAAATAAAGTTTTTTTTAAAAATGAAACCATACATTAAGTTAGGAAACAGCCTATGGGATCTTCCTACCCCACCAGAGGCTAGGCCAGCATTCTGAACCCCGGTAAGACCACCCCTCACCCTGCTTGTGCCTGTCCAGCATAACCCCAGTTGCTTCTCTTCTCCTTGTTACCATAGCCTAGCTCACACCTCCAGAGGAAGCCTCCTATACCACCAGAGCCTAGGCTAGCAGCATGAACCCCAGAGACCAGGTCAGCTCTCTGAAAACCAGGCAGAAGCCTCCTACCACACCAGAAGCCAGACCAGTGTCCTCAACCCCAGAGAACACCAGGCCAGATCAGAGGCCATAGATATCCCCAGAACTCCAGCTCCAACTTGGGAAGCACCCTCCTGCTGGACCAGAGGCCACCCAGGCCACCAGAAGTACAGGCCCCAACTCTGGAAGAGACCATCTACTCAACCTCAGGCCACTCTTGTCAAAAGACCAGGGAGAAAACAGAAACCAAGGAAGAAAACACCCATCCAACAAAAACAAACCCAGAAATTAGCACCTAGACCTATAATCACTCCAAATCCAGATGCCTAAATGTCAGTGTAAGAACACAGTCAACAACATTCAGGGCAACATGTTGCTGCAAGAGCCCAGAAATCCCCCTGCAGAAAGCCCTGCATATTCCAATACAGCTGAAGACAAGAAAATGATCTTAAAACCAACTTTATGAAGATGATAGAGGTTCTTAAAAAGGAAATGATTAAATTCTTTAAAGAAATGGAGGAAAACACAATCAAAAAATTCAAGGAAGTAAAAAAACAAATCCCTTAAAGGATGTCAACTAAGCCAAGAAAAAACAAACAGTTGAAGGAAATGAATAAAACTTCCCAAGAACTGAAAATGAAAATGGAAGCAATAAAGAAAATACAAACTGAGGTAATTTTGGAAATGGAAAATCTAGGTAAGCAAACAGGCATCAAACAGGCATTTAGAAAAGTGATACAGTGAATGTAAGCATCACAGAATACAATAGATGGAAGAAAGAATTTCAGGCATTGAAGAAACAATAGATGAGATAGATATATTGGTCAAAGAAAATGTTAAATCTAAAAAATTCCTAACACAAAACATCCAGGAAATCTAGGACACTATGAAAAGTCCAAACCTAGGAGTAATAGGAATAAAAGGAGAAGATTCCCAGCTCAAAGGCCCAGAAAATATTATCAAAATCAGAAAAGAAAAATTTCCTCACCTAAAGAAGNACATGCTATAAAGGTATAAGAAGCATACAGAACACCAAGTAGATTATACCAGAAAAGAAAGTCCATGCACTACATAGTAATCAAAACACCAGACACACAGAACAAAGAAAAATATTAAAACCTGCAAGAGAAAAAAGCCAAGTAGCATATAAAGACAGATCTATTAGAATTACACCCAACTTCTCAATGGAAACTCTAAAAGCAAAAAGGGCCTGGATAGATGTCTTGCAGATTCTAAGAGATCGTGGATGCCAACCCAGACTTCTATACCCAGCAAAACTTTCAATCACCATAGATAGAGAAAAGAAGATATTCCATGGTAAAGTCAAATTAAAGTCAAAATTTTCTTTTCTTTCTTTTTTTTTTTTGTTTTTCTTTTGTTGTTGTTTTACAAGACAGGGTTTCTCTGTGTCCTAGAACTTGCTCCATAGCCCAGGCTGCCCTTAAGCTCAGAGATCCACGTGCCTCTGCCTCTCAAGTGCTGCAATTAAATGCATGTGCCACTCAGCAATAAGTCAAATTTAAACAATATCTGTCCACAAATACAGCACTACAGAAGGTACTAAAAGGAAAACTCCAAATCAAGGAGATTAATTACATCCAGAAAAACACAGGCACTAAATAATCTCACATAAACATAACCCAAAGAAGGAAAACATACACACACACAATCACCGCTGCCACTAACAACAAAATAACAGGAATTAACAATCATTGATCATTGATATTTCTCANTATCAATGGACTCAAACTCCCAATAAAAGTAAACAGATTAACAGAATGGAAATGCAAACAAGATCCATCCTTCTGCTGCATACAAGAAACACACCTCAACATCAGGCATAGACATTACCTCAGAGTAAAGGGTTAGGGTTAGGGTACAAAATGACTTCAAACTAAAATTAATCAAAAGAGATGTGGAAGGACACTTCATACTCATCAAAGGAAAAATCCACCAAGATGACATTTTAATTCTCAACATCTAAATCCTAAATGCAAGGTCACCCACATTTATAAAAGAAACATTACTAAACATCATTCCTCACACATTAATAGTGGGATGATACTTCAATATCCCACTATTACCAATGACCATGTGGTCCAGACAAAAACTAAACAGAGAAATAATGGAGTAAGTAGATGTTATGAACCAAATGGACTAAACAGATATATAGACAATATTTCACCCAAAGATAAAAGAATATACCTTCTCCTCAGGGAATTTTCTCCAAAAATGACTGCATATTCAATCACAAAACAAGTCTCAAGAGATACAAAAAAAAATTGAAGTAACCCCTGTATCCTATCAGATCACCACAAAATAAGGCTGGATTTCAGAAACAACCGAGAGCCTACAAACTCATGGAAACTGAATGACTCTCTACTGAATGACTACTGGGTCAAGACAAAAATAAAGAAAGAAATTAAGACTTCCTATAATTCAATGAAAACAAATGCACAACATACCCAAACTTATGGAACACAATGAAAGCAGNGCTAAGAGGAAATAGCATTAATTGCCTTCATAAAAAAATCAGANAGATCTCACACTAGCGACTTAACAGCACACCTGAAAGCTCTAGAACAAAAAGAAGCAAAAGCACCCAAGAGGAGTAGACAGCAGGAAATACTCAAAGTGAAGGCTGAAATCAACAAAATAAAAACAATGAGAACAATACAAAGAATCAGTGAAACAATGATTTGGTCCTTTGACAAAATCAACAGGACAGACAAATCATATCCAAACTAACTAAAAGGCAAGAGAGAATATCCAAATTAACAAGTCAGAAATGAAAAGGGGGATATAACAACAGACACTAAGGAAATCCAGAGAATCATTAAGTCACACTTCAAAAATCTGTACTCCACAAAATTGAGAAATCTAAAAGAAACGGAAAATTTCTCAATAGATATCATTTGCCAAAGTTAAATCAAGATCAGATAGACAATTAAAACAGGAACCACCACCTGTCTCTGCCCCAGTAGCTGGCCAGCATGGAAAACACCTACCGGCANGCCCCCCCCCNAAAACTCCGCATCCCATCCTGCAATCAACAAGAACCATGCCCTACCCCAATTCCCATCCCCCTGGGACCTCAGTGGCTTCCTGAGANGCAGAATCTGCCAGCTCTCATTGGAACATGAGGTAAGTGACTCTTCTCTGACCTAGAGAGTACTGCCTCTAGGATGTAGGCCCTGGGACACAACTAGTCCTTGGGAACCACTACCCATCTCTGCCCCAATAGGCAGCCAGCAGGGAAAACTCCTGCGGGCAGGCTCCCCCACCAAAACCCCCCATCAGAACCTGCAATCTACAAGACCCATGCCCTTCTGCAATACCCACAGCCTACAGAACAGGAAAAGATTTTCAACAACTCCACATCTGACACAGGGCTAATATCCAAAATATATAAAGAACTCAAGAAAACAGACATCAACAAACCAAGTAATCCAACTTAAAATGGGGTACAGATCTAAACAAAGAATTCTCAATAGAGAAATCCCAAGTGGCCAAGAATCACTTAAAGAAATGTTCAAAATGCTTACCCCTCAGGGAAATGTAGATCAAAATGACTTTGAGATTCTATCTTACACCTGTCAGAATGGCTAAGATCATAGCAGCAACATAAAAGAAACAGCCCAGGTGCCCACCAACAGAAGAGGAGATAAAGAGAGTGTATGAAGATACACAGTGAAATTTCTCACCAATGAAGAACAAAGTTAAATAGTGTACAGAAAATGGAAATAACTAAAAATTATATTAAGAGGATTAAGCCATTCTCAGAAAAATATGCTTTCTCTCATTTACAATTTCTAGATTTTTTTGTAGACACATAAAATCATGTATGTATATATGATATGAAAATAGAAGTGAAATTTTCTAGGGAAATAAAGAAGACTAATGGGGAGGGAGCAGGGAAAGAAAAGTGAATATATGGAGAATGGGGCAATGTGCCAATGAATAATATTTACTTATAAGAAAATGTCCTTGGATGTGAGGGAGATCTGTCACCCCATTGATAGCCAGGGTTGATTTGGCTGATCTGGCTGGCTAGGCGGGTGTCCCCTTCCTCCCTTACCGCTCCATGTGCGTCCCTCCCGAAGCTGCGCGCTTGGTTCAAGAGGATGACCTTCCCTGAATAGAGGAGGACCAGTCTTCAGTCAAGGGTATACTACTGCACTCCCATGCTAGAACCTCCAAACAAGCTCTCAAAAAAATGTCCTCAAGTAATGCTGTACCATGTACAAATGAACATACAAAATGAAATTATTATAAAAATAAAAGTACCAATTTATTTTTGTTTGTTTGTTTGGTTTTTGTTTTTGTTGTTGTTTGTTTGTTTTTGAGACAGGGTTTCTCTGTATAGCCCTGGATGTCCTGGAACTCACTCTGTAGACTAGGTTGGCCTTGATCTGCCTGCCTCTGCCTCTCAAGTGCTGGGATTAAAGGCATGTGTCACCACCACACAGCTCCAATTGATTTTTTAAAAGAACTAAGGTCATGTTACCCACAGCTACATGCACTAATTTTCTTTGCCAAAATATTCCTATTAAAGTTGTTCCAAGGAACTTTGAACACCATGTTTCATGTTTACACATAGAAACTACACTGAATTTTGGCTATTTCTTGATTTCTAAATTATTAAGGGGTGGGGAGATTTATTATTATAGATAATCTGTTCCCTACAGCAGACTTTATTAGAATCTGCAGAATCAAATGCATGGCTTAAACTTCATTACATTATTTAGAGGCCTCAATTGCCTTAAATCTTAGTCACTAAAATATAAAATTTAGCCTGTGTATTACTATGATGCATTCTGGATTTAAAATGCATTTTCAATAAATTTTAAATAAAGCTTATCTTAGGGGCCAAATCCCAGGAAAACCCAAAACCAGCAGAAAACAGGTTCTAAAGACATCAGGAATGACATCTCTGAACTGTCACCTGGATAGGTAAGAACACATGAATGACTATTTGGGTGTTAAATAAATGAAAAATAAGCTTTGGGATTTTTAAATGTTCACNTACTCATAAACTTGTATCAGTCAGTGTTAACTGTGTGCTCAGGGCTGCAGTTTCCTCATGTAAAGATCTGACTATCAGTAGCATTTAGGAATATTTCTGAAAGAATTGAATAGATAAGCTATGTGGAAAGGCCTAAGATGTCCCTGCAAGTTGTCTCTTTATTTATCTGGTCCCTGGAACCATCCAAATGCAGAGCAAGGAGGGTAAATCCTGGGTTCCTACATAGACATGAATGAANCTGTGGCTCCTGAGGGCCACCAAAACACATGTGCATTCTTCTAAAGAGATGCTCCCTGCTTGGTGTTCCCAGTAATGGACTATGTGGAATGTTGTGTGGGAAGCCACAGGGACAGGCTAAGTACTTGAATAGATGTTTCATTTCACTAAGAATCTGAAAAGTTTGAGTTTTTTACCCATACACCCCCTGCCTTGTTTTGCCTGCTCTCTGCCTTCATGGTGTCTTCTGGTCCTGAAGCTTAACTACTGCTCTCTCTATAAACATCATGCTGGAAATTCAAGGACCCACCACAAGAGGCAAACATGAAAGCTATGTGACACAAGACTCCAGCTTCCTAGTATCTCTCACAGAGGGTTTTTTGATGAAATGGTTGCACTGTTATCATCCCTTAGACACATGTCCCCATTTCTTCTGGTATGGCATGCTCTCACAACAGTTATATCTTTCACCAACTAAGCAATAAAGAGATCACAAGTTGACTAAGAAAATCCACGCTACATAATTTTATAATTTATAACATGCAAAGGACAGATTAGTGGGAGTTCGGAGAGGCAGGGAGAAGTAGGGGATGGGATGACCATCATCACAGCCACAGCACGAGCCATCAGTGTACCCTAGACCCATGTCACAAAGTCTCTTCCTAAGAGTGAAAGCAAATTCTCTGTTCTGGAAGCCACTGCCAGTGTTCATGTATGAGTGGAAGGGAAGGGAGCCTCCATATTCAGTTTCCACTAAGCCATGTGCTCAGGAAAATAGACCAAGAACTCTGGTTCTCAGTGATGAGTGTGTAACAGCTTGCATGNATGTGAACTTTGCTTACATGCTCATCCTGATCACTTCCACAGCTCTCTTCCTTCACACCACGCCATCCATGTTTTCACCATCTTCCTATCACTGGCTGATTGTACTATTTGAAGCCTAAGTAAAATGGAAGCTTGTTTTCTAAGAATAATTTGGAAAGTGAAAGACTTTCCATCATTGTNGGCAAGCACTTTCTGGGCTTGCCTCCACAGCTGAGCCTTCCAACATTTCAAGACTTTGGCTTCAAAATACAGTCAACAGAACCCAACCAACAGAAGGAAGTCAGCTCACTGGAAGGCTTTGCCTGCCAGAATCCTGGGTCCGACCTTTGAGATCACTAAATATCACAATGTGAAGTAAGCATGGTTGCTGCACTGCAGTCTACCCTCTCAGATGACCAGCTCCTGCCTCCTTCATCTGTTTGCCCCTGGCCTTCAGCAGCCCTTTGCACTCACTGCAGACCAGGCCTTCTGTGGTTCATGATTCATCTGGTTGATTTTTATTGCTGCATCTTAGCCAGGTTTCCTTCCCTCAATTACTCAGCTGCTCCCTACTGAGTGAGATCAGATGAGGAATGCTTCCCACACTTAGCCATCCTGTGCCCAATCCCAGCAGCCCTTTCATCATCATTCCCTAAAGTATTTCTCTCCCCTAGAAAACTTCTAGCTGTACTACACTCCTGCTTTCTGTCATTTCTTCTGAACTTTTCTTTTACTCTTCTGAAATTTGGTATAGATTTGTTGATTTGTTTATGTGTGTGAGTGCTTTGCTTTCATGTGTGCATGTGTACCACATGTGTGCTTGGTGACTGCTAAGGGCATTAGTTCCCCTGGAACAAGAATCACAGACTGCTTGCTGTCAGTCACCATGTGAGAGCTGGGAACTGAACCTGGGTCATCTGCAAGAGCAGTAAGTGCTCTTAACTGCTACACCAGCTCTCCAGCGCCCCTTTATTCGTTTTCAGAGTCCTTTGAGATTCTGATGAAAGATGGGGAGCAGCCCTCCCATCCCACACCCCCAGCGATGGCTGGACTATGTAGTTACCTTAGATCTCTGTTGAAGCACTTTTTTCTAAATGTTTCCAGAGCTCCCAGCACAGCGAATGTCCGCTGCCCATCACTGTAGAGTCTCTCACCAGTGCCGTACTGTGGGTGTTACTAGGCTCTTGGCAGGAAAGTAGTCAGGGTACACTCGCTGGGTGCCTGGCCCTCATTCTGTTCACCTTTCTCCTATCAGGTCTGAAGCAGAGGACAAATATCCAGAAAAATAAGACTCATGGTTTGGGGAGAAGGGAGGGATTAGAAGCTGTGTAAGTCAATCTAATATTTGAGGCTTGGCAAGGGCGCCTATGGGATTTCATGAAAACCCCCGAAACTTTTTCATTTCAGAGCAATTAAGTAGACCCCAGCNTTCTGGCTCCACTAAGCCGCTCAGCTTTGGGTTTTATTGGCCGTTTCCTTCCCCTTTGCCAGCACTAGCTCCCACCCTTGTGCTTGAAATAAAAACCCCACTCTGTTTTGGTGCCACAGAGGCACCCACAAGCAAGTGTGGGCAATCTGGCAGGCCCAGGCAGGCCGGTGGGGCACATGTGGCCCCAGGGTCCCACAGGCACTGCTGTGTGTTATAATCAGAAACATCCAGCTGCAATTTAATAGTTCCCACCAAGCAAATANGAAAAGTGCAGCAGTTCTTCCCTGCACATACTTAACCCTTCGAGGAGGAAAGAAGGGCCAAAGAAGGAGAAATTCATCATTTTACTTGCTACCTTTGGACTTTTGCTTTGCTTTTTGCTCTGAAGTGTATGAGAATGACATATAGCTTAGCAGCTTGCAGAGAGGAGGAATGTCTATTAAAATTCATCCTTCTATTCTGGCTGGTAAAGAGGTGGGCAGGAAGGTTCACCAGCTCACACTTGCTGGGAAGGCCAGTCCTGCTAACACACCATCTTCCAGGTCAGTGTCCTGCACAAAGTGTTGCACTGATAAATGATGAATGGGTGAGGACTAAGACCACATCTGTCAGCCTGACCTCTGGGTTACAGAGATCACATCTCTGCCTGGACCACAAGGAACTGGAATTAAGGACAGCTGTAAGTTGTCATGGGGGTGCTGGGAACCAATCCTGTGTCCTCTGCAAAAGCAGCAAGTGCTCTTAATTGCTGAGCCATCTCTCCAGCTCCATAGTCTTCAATATGACCAGCTGTGAGCTTCTCTGTTATTCACCATCTACTGAAAAAATAAGTTTCCCCAATAATGAGAGAAAACACTAATCTATGGGTATAATGACAAGTCATTAGTAGTTGGTCAATTCTATACCATTTAGCAGAACATAGTGGGCTTTCCCTAGAACCTATGATATGTCTAGCCACAAAGTTCTTACCTTGATATCAATGCCAGATATGGATTTCAACTTGTAAAGTGGGTTTTAGATTCAATCAGAAAGAGGTTGGTTATTCTCACATTATTTGTACCACTTTTAGACCAGTGGGTATGTCTTGCCAGGTAGGTCATTATTGTAGCTTTCAGGGTTCACAGCTGGATAAGAATGTTGACTACTGTTGTCCAGTAGTGTGCATAGCACCTTCCAGCACTGTGAACACTAGCCAGTAGGGATGAAACTTCTAGGTTAACACCAGCTTGATTTCTAAATATGGTTTTGCTGTCAAGTTCTGAAGGGTAACCAAGAGCATTAGCAAAATACTGTTTTGAGGAGGTCTATGGAACCTCACTGCCCAACAACACCAAAATAAGTGATTCATCCCTGGCACTAGACTTTTTGTTAGCTTGTGGCATCTAGCACTGTTGCCTCATTATAAAGAACTTCTATTTAAACTCTTTTTATATGTGTGTATCCATATATTTTAGGACATTTCTAAAGTAGTGAGTTTCGATNTGGCTTTTTTCAAATCTCTTTAGTTTTAGTACCCTTTTTCATATTCCCTCTTATACCCTGCCCTCCTATCTCCCATCCCATTAATACTTTTTGTTTCATTATTCCCCTTCAACCTTTTATGTAACTGAATTCTATCTCCCTTAGCTTGATACCAGCTCCCAAGCCCCATTAATAATTTTCTGACCTCTATGGATATTCCAAATACATATATGAAGACTCAAATCTACCATCCGTAAATGAGAGAAAACATATGACATTAGTCTTTCTGAATTTAGGTTACTACACTCAGAATGAGTGTTCCTAATTCCATTCATTTATCTATGAATTACATCATTTTATTTTTCTTAGCAGCTGAGTAACATTCCATTGTGTAAATGTACCACATTTTCATTATCCATTCATTGATGGACATCTAATATGTTCCTATTCCCTAGCCATTTTGAATAGAGCAACAACAAACATGGCTGAGCAAGTATCTTTATAGTATGATATAGAGTCTTTGGGGCATATTCCTAAAAAGGATATAGTTAGATCATATGACATATGTATATCTAGTTTTTTTTTTTTTAAGAACACCACACACTGATTTCCATTAACCTTTTCAAGCCAAGGGACTTACAGAAATCAGGGAGGCCATCAGTGACTTACTTTCCTTATCTTCAAGAAGAACACATTCTTTGTCTTATAGACTTTATGCATGTGNAAGAAACTAATATTCACATCAGTAGTGTGAATGTCAGTGCTAAATTATTGATAGTTCATTACTTGGGATACAAATTGGAATGTGTTGACTGAGGCAATGGCTGAGGAAATTCACAGAATGGGTGGGTGTGGGTGTGTCATGGAGGACTCAATGGAAAAAGAGCTTTAGGATCAGCACAGGGGGCAGGGCAGGGCAGGAGATCATGGTTTCCTTCTACATGAGTAGAGGCCCCATAGAAATACTCTGCAGGTAGAACTAGTTAGGAGGCTGATAACTGGTCTTGATTACCAACTAGACTGGATTTGAAATCACTCAAAAGACACATCCCTGAGTGTGTCTGTAAGGTTGGGAAGGCCCACACTGAATGGAGTAGCCCTGGTCTGTGGACTGCAATTTCAGACTGAATCAAAAGGAGAATTGAAATAAATACCAGCTTTCATCTTTCTCTGATTCCTGCTGAGTAAAATGTGGCTAGCCTTTTCATGCTCCCACTGCCAGGCCTCTCCTGCCATGATGGATAGATGAGAGAAACCATGTGGTATTTGTCTTTCTGGGTCTGTGTTACCTAAAACAGAGTGATCATCTGCAGCTCCATTCATTTACTGTGAATTTCATATTTTTTCTTAACACCTGAATTATATTGTATAAATGTACATTTTATACCCTCAGCCAGAGCCAAAGTAAATCCTCCTCCTCCCTNCCTTCATTTCTTTCTTTTTCTTCCCTTCTTTTATTCTTCCCTTCAGTTCTTAAGTTGCTTTTTTTCAGGTATTTTGTCACAGTAACAAGAAAAGTAACTAATAAGGAGACACACAAAATAATAATAAGTACGTAGTTGTGCATTTATATATGTATTAGCCAGAGACCCAACCACAGCTCTAGTTGTTAGCTACATTATGATAATTCATTTCTCATACTGTCAATCACCCAACAGACCAAACTGAATAGGTCAGCAAGAGAGTGTTTGTTCTTAAGGGAGAATGGCATCTTCCCTTGGCCTCCAGGGTAGGAGATCCTAAATCTACACACATCCCAACTATTCAATGGTTGTGTGGTAGGTACACAGCACATAAGTCCCTGTGGGCTCCTGTATAAGGACTACATGATCCTTCACTTCCTTCAGCTACTGGAGAAGGAGCTGCAAATGGAGCACAGAACCCTACCACTTGGCTTTAGGCCAAGAACACAATTTTCAACCCCAAATTGACAGTCTCCCATATAGACTCCCTGGACTATTTCTGACAAAAAGATTCTGTGTCAGATTTAAAAACATTGGTATGTATTCACATAATCTGCACATGAGTTAATTATTTGATAAACATGCACAGCATCATGAGGAGCAATCATTCTATCCATCAGAAGCAGTGAGAGCCACTGGTTCTAAAAACCAATGTTTTGAAGACTCATGTTTTCCCTTGGGACCAAGAACAGTACATTACTGTGGGGTGTGATTTCAATAACCAATAATGGTATTTAGCATCCTGTCCCCTAAAAGAACAATTGCCCAAGTGAAGCCTGGGATACTGAACTGTTTGCAGTACTGAAGCAAACATGACAGAAGAATGTACCTCACTGGGCCAATCAGGACTCCATTTTGTTTTTATTTTCTCTGATGTCAGAGTGTATGAAAACCAAGANTTAAAATGGTTTTTGGTTTTCTCTTGGGTGTGTTGCCAACCACAGCCATCAGCCTGGTTCGGGATGTCACTGACAGGGTATTGATGTGAGGGAGATGAATTGAGGACCTCTGTGCATTCATTTCTGACTTCCTAGGAAACTCCCAATCTGGCCCTTCTTTCTCCTATATCCCTTAGTAAAGGTGTAGATGTCTATGGGTAGAGGTATGGCTTTCTTCAACAGGTGTGGATCTGGTCTATAACCCTCCCTACCTAAGCATGCTAACACCAGGGTTTTCTGTAAACTGCCATCAGAGAAGCCACCTTGTTCACTCCTAGTAAGTTATCCACTTCTGTATGAAGCATTCATCAATCACCCTAAAATACAATTCGAGTCATGTCAAGTAGCCTCAGTTTATGATACTTCATCTTTTTCTATTGAGAATTGTTTTTGATGGCTCCTTCTCATAGGCAGAGGCATCCAGCTGGAGATGGCCTGATATTCCAAGACCCAGAAAACATACTTCCCAGCAATTTTAACCTGGACAGAGCTAGAGAAGCAAGACCTACAGCAGAAACTGAAAATCTACCTCAGGGATCCAGTCAGGCTCCTCCTTAAAATGCTCAAATGCTTTCTGCCTCTGAACTCCCTTCTAAATCATATTTATCCCGAAACTCAGCTCAACCCCTTTCCAGCCAGTGTGGTAATTCTCTAGGCATTTGTCTTTTCAGATTTTTATCTCCAATCATTAAATGGGAGCTTTGTGTCTTCTTAAAGGAATGTTAGGTTTGAGGGTAGGATTTTTGAATAAATCATCTTCCACCTAAAATCACATCAAGACTTCTGCATGCATGGATCTGAAGAAGACATGGGTGCTGGGCTGGTGCCCACCTGCCTGGCCTCAGCCATCCCCCATGCAGGCCCCTGCTCTCCCACTTTCTGCCAGGGACTCTACAGAGAATGAAAAAAAGCACTGGGCCAATGCCCAGAGCCCCTGACTTCCATCCTATATCAGTAGTCCAGGCCAGGCCTTGAAATAGAAGGTATGGGGGATATGGGCAAATGGGATCTATAGAGGAACTCCTAAAGGATTGGCTAGTTCCAGAAAGGCCTATTCAAATAGTATATGTTGCAGGTCCCAGTTTTTGTGTCTAATTGTGAACTAGGTACTATGAAAAGTGGCAGCCATATACCATTCCAGTAAAGTCAACATGACACCAGCTTTGAGTGCTCAAGCCATAATATAAGATAAAACATTCAGAAGATGCTTTGTCTATGTGAAAGCCTATAGCTATTTTGGTTACTGAGTGTTTATTCCTAACTATCATGCAGCATAAAGATGGCTCTGTACATCATGAAATATGCATCAGATTAACTCNTTTTATTATAGGAGGAATCCTGGGAATGGATGACCATTTGNTCTTCATTATCAGTTTCTTCTGTGCTATTACTTATTCAGGACACATTGGTTTATATATCTGTCTTAAAATAAACAACAAAAAATAGAAAAATAAAATACAGAAACAATCACATTGGTTCTGACAGAAGGCTTGTGTAGCCAAGGGATACTGTCCTCATGGAAGTCAGAGCTGAGTACAAGGCCACTGTCCTGCTCTGTTCACTTCCTTTCCCAGTGTCCAGAACAGTCATATGCTACAGCTACTTGCCAAATATTTCATGATGCAGTAGTCAATAAACAATGAAAAACAAAGGCAGAACTCTCTGAAAGGTTCTGCTGTGACATCCTGACCACACAATGATAAAGAAAACCTTAGCAAGGTTTGAATGGCTTCCTGTGGTCCCCTGAACTGGTACCATGGCTATAGCATATTTTGTACAATTTGCCCACAATTATTTACTTATTCTAGCTTCTATTTTTCCCTCAAGAATATGAAATTTTTAAGCATTTTTGAAAATTCATAGTAGATTTAAAGAAGTTATATTTGGGTTTTTCTTTTTGTCATTTGTTTGTTTTTACTTTTAAGATGGGTTCTTGCCATGTAGTCCAGATTAAACTTGCACTTGCTATGTAGTAGTGGCTGGCTTCAANCTCTCCATCCACTTGTCTCAGTCTTCCTATATCATCATTCNTGCCAGGATTAAAAAATTTCATAAAACAATGGCATAAAGGCCACAGAACTTGTATGCTTTCTAAACCCAGATAAGGTGGCTAATATGAGTTTCAGGCTTGTCTACATTACTTAACATGTGCTTATCCCAAAGGACAACAACAAAAAATGGAAACAAAAACAAAAATCAAACAAACTAATAGCC
>LZPO01044631.1:58007-91565 GCA_001675575.1 Neotoma lepida
ATCAAGAAAATAATCCACCATGACCAAGTAGGCTTCATCTCAGGGATGCAAGGATGGTTCAACATAAGAAAATCTGTCAATGTAATACACCATATAAACAAACTGAAAGAAAAAAAAAACCACATGATCATCTCATTAGATGCTGAAAAAGCCTTTGACAAAATGCAACACCCCTTCATGATAAAGGTCTTGGAGAGATCAGGAATACAATGAACATACCTAAACATAATAAAGGCAATTTACAGCAAGCCAACAACCACCATCAAATTAAATGGAGAGAAACTCAAAAGTTATTCCACTAAAATCAGGAACAAGACAAGGCTGTCCTCTCTCCCTATATCTATTCAATATAGTACTTGAAGTTCTAGCTAGAGCAATAAGANAACAAAAGGAGATCAAAGGAACAGAAATTGGCAAGGAAGAAGTCAAACTTTCAATATTTGCAGATGATATGATAGTATACATTAGTGACCCCAAAAACTCTACCAGGGAACTCCTACAGCTGATAAATTCCTTCAGTAATGTGGCAGGATACAAGATTAACTCAAAAAAATCAGTAGCCCTCCTATATACAAATGATAAATGGGCTGAGAAAGAAATCAAAGAAACATCACCCTTTACAATAACCACAAATATTGTAAAGTACCTTGGGGTAACTCTAACTAAGCAATTGAAGGACCTGTATGATAAGAACTTTAAGTCACTGAAGAAAGAAATTGAAGAAGATTTTAGAAAATGGAAAGATCTCCCATGCTCATGGATAGGCAGGAGTAACATAGTCAAAATGGCAATCTTACCAAAAGCAATCTACAGATTCAATGCAATCTCCATCAAAATCCCAGCACAATTCTTTACAGACTTGGAAAGAACAATACTCAACTTCATATGGAATAACAATAAACCCAGAATAGCTGAAAGAACCCTGTACAATAAAGCAACCTCTGGAGGCATCATGATCCCTGACTTTAAGCTCTACTATAGAGCCATAGTAATAAAAACAATTTAGTACTGGCATAAAAACCTACTTGTGGACTAATGGAATCAAATTGAAGACCCTGACATTAATCCACACACTTATGAACACCAGATTTTTGACAAAGAAGCCAAAACTGTACAATGGAAAATAGAAAGCATCTTCAACAAATGGTGCTGGCATAACTGGATATCAACATGTAGAAGATTGCAAATAGATCCATATCTGTCACCGTGCACAAAACTCAAGTCCAAGTGGATCAAAGATCTCAACATAAATCCAGCTACACTGAACTTGATAGAAGAGAAAGTAGGAAGTACTGCTGAGTGCATTGGCACAGGAGACCACTTCCTAAATACAACACCAGTAGCACAGACACTGAGAGCAACAATTAATAAATAGGACCTCTTGAAACTGGGAAGCTTTTGTAAGGCAAAGAACACAGTCAATAAGACAAAATGACAGCCTAGAGAAAATGGGAAAAGATCTTCATCAACCCCACATCTGACAGAGGGCTGATCTCCAAAATATATAAAGAACTCAAGAAACTAGACATCAAAATAGCTAACAATCCAATTAGAAAATGGGCTACAGATCTAAACAGAGAATTCTCAACAGAAGAATCTCAGATGGCTGAGAGACATTTGAGGAATTGCTCAACATCCTTTGTCATCAGAGAAATGCAAATCAAAACGACTCTGAGATGCCACCTTACACCTATCAGAATGGCTAAGATCAAAAACACTGAGGACAGCTTATGTTGGAAAGGATGTGGAGCAAGGGGAACACTCCTCCACTGTTGGTGGGAGTGCAATCTTGTACAGCCACTTTGGAAATCAATATGGCAGTTTCTTAGAAAACTGGGAATTGATCTACTTCAAGACCCAGCTATACCACTCTTGGGCATATACTCAAGGAATGCTCAATCATACCACAGGGATACATGCTCAACTATGTTCATAGCAGCATTATTCATAATAATCAGAATGTGGAAACAACCTAGATGTCCCTCAACTGAAGAATGGATCAAGAAAATGTGATACATATACACAATGGAGTACTACTCAGCAGAGAAAAGTAATGACCATATGAAATATGCAGGCAAATGAATGGAACGCAAATGAGTGGAACTAGAAAATATCATTCTGAGTGAGGTAACCCAGACCCAGAAGGACAAACATGGTATGTACTCACTCATAAGTGGATACTAGATGTAAAGCAAAGGATAACCAGAATGCAATCCACAGTTCCAGGGAGGAACCTAGGAGGGATGCATGGATTGCCCAGCGAGGGAGAAATGGATGAGATCTACATGGGCTGAATAGGAGTGAGGGGGAGGAAATGGAGGGCAAGGGATGGAGGATGAGAGCATAGGGGAGCAGGAGGTTTGAGCTGGAACAGGGACAGAGTGGGAGAGCAAGGAAAGAGATAACATGATAAATGAAGAAATCATGGGAATAGGAGAAACAGTGCTAGGGAAGTTCCTGGGAATCCACAAGGATGACCCCACTTTAGACTACTGGAAATAATCAAGAGGTTTCCTGAACTGGCCTACTCCAGTGATCACATGGATGAATACCCTAATTGTCATCATAGAGCCCTCATCCAGTGACTGATGGAGGCAGATGCGGAGATCCACAGCTGGGCACCAGGCTAAGCTCCAGGAGCCCAATCAATGGGAGAGAGGAGGCCTTCTATGAGCAAGGGACAACGAGATCACAATGGGAAGGTGTACAGAGATTGCCAGCCAAAGTAGTGGAGATGCATGAACTATGGACCCATAGCTGAGGAGCCCCCATGAGCCCTCATCCAGAGACTGATGGAAGTAGATGCATAGATTCACAGCTGAGTGCCAGGCAGAGCTCCAGGAGTCCAACTGATGAGAGAGAGGAAAGATTCTATGAGACACCAAGATCATGAAGGGACAATGTACAGAGATGGCCAGCCAGGCTGGTGGAAATGCATGTACTGTGGACCAATAGCTGTGGAGCTCCCATGGTGCTGGACTGGGCCCTCTGGAAGCTTGAGACAGTTATTTAGCTTGAACTGTTTTGATGTATTTTCCTTTATATATGACTTGTGTTTTTTCTCTTGCAGCTTTCCACTCAATTTCTTTGCTATGTGTACTTGGAGTTTTGATTATGATATGAGAATTTTCCTGTCTGGTCTTGGTGTTTTCTGTGCTCTCTGCATCTGTGTAAGTATGTTTTTCTTTAGTTTGGGGGGAGTTTTCTTCTATGATCTTCTTGAAGATCTGGCTTATGCCACTGACTTGGGATTCTTCTTCCTTATCTATGTCTATACTTCTAAAGTTTGATTTTTCATGGTAGTTCACATTTCCTGTGTGTATCTATCATATGCTTTAATTTTTCATGTCCTTTCTTGTTTTATCTAGATTTTCTACTTAATCTTTGAGACCTGATATTTTCTGTCTTCTACTTGATTCATTTCTCCTTTTAAGACTTTTCTTTGAGTTTTCAGATTGAGTTATTGGGTTTTTTAATTCCATCTTTATTTAAGCCTGAGTCCCCTTCAGTGTTTCTCTCTCCTCATTGAATTTATTTCTCAAGTTCTGGATTGTCTTCATCATTTCCATCAGACTTGTGTTTGTATTTTCTTGGGCAGCATTCAGGTGTTTATTCTTCTTAAGATGTTTTTTCTCNGTTTCATTAAACTGTTTCTTTTGACTTCTTTAAACTCTTTAAATTATTTGAAGAGATTTATGATTATTCTTTTAATTTCTGTGTCTTGGAGTTAATCTAGATAATTCTCATTGACAAGCATTTCTACAGGACTGATTGATTTTAGAGAGGAGATATGGACTTGCTCTTCCATATTGTTGCTATTCCTGAGATGAGATATGGGCATGTAGATTTTCCTTTGTTAGTTTTAAGTTGATTATTTATTAATAATAGTATGATTGGAAAGAATAGAGGATATAAGAGCAGGTTGGGTTTAGAGGTTGGAATTGTGTTGGGTGAAANGAGATCAAGTGAACAGAGGAAACTGAGCTGGTAAATAGGATTTTCTTGCTATTCAAACCTGGGAGTGAGGGTAAAATCTGAGTGGAAAGTTTGGATATGATATAGGTGATCCCTATGGTATGCCAGATAGGTAGGATAGGAAGTATACTAGCCCAAGCCTAGAACTCCTGTGCAGTGAAGGCAGGAAAGGCCATACTAGGTTGGCACACTGGTTGTGGGATCCAGGCTAAATCTGGTATATTTGGAAAAAGGCATTGATAAAGAGGTCAGGGGTACTCACCCAGCTAGACCCTAGAAGAAGACATGAGAATTCTGGATATGGAATGGGTTTGTGGATGTGGGACACATGGTCCTGTGGGTGGATGCTGGTAGGGAACATCCTAGAAGCCTCCTGGATGTTGGCTTTGGCACAGAAGAATAGGGTGTGACTAGACTGAACCATGGGATTTGAGAACCTGCACAAACCTAGAGATAGGCTACTGCAGGGTATATGGACAGCCTAGGCTGGGACATTGGGTGTAGGATGTAGAAAAACAAGTATTGTATGTAGGGGGTGGTAGTAGTCACCAGGCTAGACCCTGGAGGAGGACATGGGAAGTCTAGGTTTAAAGTAGGTTTGTGTGGGTGGAACAAAGTACATATCCATTTTAAAAATGTATTTGTTTACATGTTGAAGAAGATGACAAAAATACACACATACAAACAACTAAATGGGAGGCTGTTTTCCAATAAAAATAAGATACATAGTATGCTTTTACAAGAGTAAGCATTCAACTAGAAAGGGGTAAAGNATATTCACAAAGAAATAGGTCAAAAAGTGAAAGGTACAGCAGAGAACACTATGCTCAGTGATTGTAGACACCCAGTTTTGTGACTGCAGTCAGGCAAACCATCCTGTTGGACAGCCTGTGTCAGAAGCACACTGGATCATGATTGCATCTGGAGTCACCCTGAAGTTGAAGATTTCAAACCATTTTATCTTTCACAAGCACAGATATGATGAACACAGACCTCAATGTATTTATTGATGAAGTTTCAATCTACCTGCATAAAGTTTATTACCAACAATGCTGTAACAATGTGATTTAATGAAAGCAAATAATAATCTGATCAGTTCCCAGAGCTTGGCCTCTTACCCACATCATATATCACACTTGTGGTTAGGTCCCAACATGAGAATGTTGAGAGCAGAAACATTCAGACCATGCAGCTAGGGAAACAAGGCCTCATCGCATACTCATTTCTCCTGTGAGAGAAATAGTGAGCTGAGTGTCTTTCCTGGTACTGAGGACAAGGTGGCATGAATAAGGTGACAGCTTACCCTCTCCTATTCTTGTGTTGCTTGCTTTCTATAAAGTGCAGCTTTTCAGTTGGTCTCCCAGGCAGTGGCTGTCGGTGCTGCTGCTGCTGCTGCTTCTTCTTCCTCCTCCTCCTCTTCTCCTCCTCCTCTTTCTCCTCCTCCTTCTTATTCCTATTCCTATTATTCCTATTATTCCTATTCCTACTTCTACTCCTATTCTTATTCTTATTCTAACTTGTTTTTATTATTCTTTGTGCCTTTCACATCATGCCTCCTGATCCAACCCATCTCCCTCCCCCTCCAGAATAAAACAAAATAAAATTTAAAAAAGAAGGAGGGGGTAAGAAAGGGAAAATATCATCATGGCAGCTGCAGTGTGACACAGTGAGTCACACAGTAAACCCATTTATCCATANCTTTTTACATGCAAGCATTCATCACAAAGAATCATTGGTCTGATACAAGGACCCTGGTCTCTGCTATACTATCAACACTGAGCCCTCACTGGGACTCTTTCTGGATTTCCCATTGCTGCCCTGTGTTATGGAGATCCTGCAGCCCTGTGCTTCAGCAGATCACACATGGGGNGGATGTTGGAGTGGGCCAACACAACCCTGNTTCTGGGCCTGGATAGTTGCAGGGTTGGTCAGCCACTGTCTTCACCATCACGGTGAACTCTGCAGCATTGCCCTGGCTAGTTCACCCTTTGCAGCAATGAGCAATGGGCAGGGCCAGATCTTCTGCTCTCACATCCTCAGGGTCAGTTCTCCCACACCTAAACCTTTTGCCCAGTCAAGGACTAGGGGTCACTCTCCTGAGTGCTGCAGCTGATGAGGGGCAAGGACAGTTCTCCTGCTTTTATGACCTCAGGACCATCTCTTCCACCTGCCTCAGGCATTGATGAGGGCTTCTCTTTCCTGCCCATGCCACCATATGACAGATGAGTAATAGGGACAACCCTCCCATGCTCACAGTTTTGGGGCTGGCTCACCCACAACTTCTCCAACAAGATCAGCACTACTGTGCTGCCCAGGCAAGGCGCAGGGCCCATTTTCCCAAGTGCTGTACCTGGTAAGGGGGAGTATCAGCTCCCTCACCCACCACAAGTTGAAGGGTCATAGGGGGCATCTTTCCCCCACATGGAAGATGAGGGTGGTATGGCTAGCTATCCCACTCTTACANCCTCAGAGCTCTCTCATCAGTACGTCTGCCAACATGGTCAGCTCCACTGTCCTGCCTAGGCAAGGAGCAGGGCCTGCTTTCCTGAGTGCTACAGCTGGTAAGGGGAAGGGTTACCTAGCTTGTCTGTCAAAGATAGTAAGGGCCAAGGGGTAAGGGAGGCATCTCTCCCCTGCTCATGCCACCACAAGACAGATGAGTAATATGGGGACAGCTCTCGACCATGCTCACAACTTCAGGCCTGGCTCACCTCCACCTCCACCAACAGGGTTNGCTTTATTGTGCTGTCCAGGTGAGGTACAGGGCCTGCTCTCCTATGTGTTGCAGCTAGAGGGGGCCAGGGACAGCTCTGCTGATCTTAAGATCTCAGGGCCAGCTCTCCCACCGACATCAGGTGTTGATGGGCAGGGAGGAGGGGGGAGAACATCTCTCCCCTGGCATGCCAACACAAGATCTCCCAGGTTTCTTAAAGGCCTGACATCCATGTCATCAATGTCAGCCATCTTGCTAAGGTTTCTCACACTACATGTGTATGCTTGTTTATGATTGCTGTAACTTTGGTGGAGCTACTCTTTTATTATTATAAAATGTTGTTCTATCTCTATTATTATTATTTTTGTTTTAAACTTTACTTTGTCTGATATTACGCAGACTTCAAATTTCTTATGGATGTTGATTACATGAACTATATTTTCCATCATTTTACTTTCATCCTATTTATGTCTTTGAATCCAACTGTGTTCACCATATAGCCTATATTCTTATATTTATTTCAAACTTTTATGTAATGTCAAGCTATGATTTCTTTGACTTAGACTGTGGTCCATTCATATTTAAGGTAATCATTAATGTAGTTGGATTCTGTTCATTTTTTCTAGCCCTAGTTCTATTTCACTTAGTGCTTTCTAATGAAATGTCTCATTCCTTTCATGACTTCTTGAGTTATGTTTTTGATGACTACTGTAGATCTTCCCCATTGTGTGTGTTTCTTCCCCTGAGGTGGTGGGCCCCAACATGTCTATGGCTTATTTAGATGCATAGATTCTCACTTCTGGGGGAGCACATCAAGCAGCCCAACAAGGACAGTCTAACTATATGTATAATGTGCCACAGTGGCCAGTGGCAATGGGCAGATCACAATAGAGTACTTCAAATATGCCATACCCACACTTCAAGGATCAAAGTCAGTTTCTTGTATATAAGGCTCCATTCCTCCCCACTTTTCTCAACTCTCTGCTTCTGGTGTGGTCTTACGACCTCCGTTTTCCTCAGGCTCATTATCAGCAGCCAAATTAGTTTCTACTTTACCTTCTCAGTGAAGCAGAAATGTTTTTACAGAGAATATTTGCACAAGACTTGATGACTATGAACCCCTTTTAGCATGCCAGGTGAGGGCTTTCAGGAGGCTCATCTGCAGGCATGAGGAAATCCACATAGACTGTGAATGTTCTGCCTATTCCTCCTTAATCAGTAAAGGAGACTAAGCAGTTAACAAGAGTTCATTTCATTATCATTTATACAGAACATTGGCCTGGGTCTTTCAACTGAATTCTTAGGAAGCAGACAATTTTTAATGTTTGCTATTGTTGTAGGAAAAACATAAACCCATTATATCTGGAAGCACCACAATTGAGTACTGAAGTCTATGGTTTCACAAATCATGGGTCTTTTGAGAAAGTGAATTTCTTGGCTCTTGGACACAGAGCACTTTGCCTCATTCCATCTCTAGAAGGTACCAATTCTGGAAAACATGACTAAATAGCATGCTGGCAGACAGGCACCCTCCCTCTACTCCTTTCCCAGACACACTCTGCTAAGGAAGCAGTTCAGGTTGGCTCTATTACCTCTATAGTGGCAGAGCACATCCGGAGCTGGCACTTTGGAATCTTGGCTGCCTGCACACTTGCTGGGTGGGTCCAGAAACAGAGGTACAATTTGATGATTGCATTTCTGGGATTGCTTGGAGAGAAGAGGACAAAAAAAAAAAAGAGTTCATATTGTTACTATTATGGCACAGGTTATTTCAGAGTGAAATAGGACCTGGGAGCAGAGGAATGTGCTTTCTAAGCACTGGGGCAGACCAGCTGGATCCTTTAAAGGGCAGAGGCCAGGTGATGTTTGGATGCTTGGAAAGAGAGATAGATTTAAGCACGCTGGAGAAGACAGTCCACATTAAGCCTGCCTAGCCCAACACCTCTCACTAAGCCATCATCTCATCTTCCCTTACTTCCTCACCCCTGCTACCCCTTTCTACAAGTTAACTATTCCCTTATCAGCATGATGATAATCTTTGTGGGTCCACATAGATTTTAAAAGACAGATTTAACTCATTAAAAATTTCCCTGCAAACTAAAAGGAGACAGAAACAATAGTAAGAATCCTGCCTTCAACATACAGTTCTTCTCTTTTTTTAGACTAAAGAGTCAGAAAATATTTGAAGTGATCTAAGCTGTAGAATTCCCCTCCACTAATCTTCTATCACACTGAAAATTCTACTTGGACTGTCCTAACTCTGTGGCTGTGTCCTGATTTTCTCTCTGATGGCTTTTGCTGTGATGCTGAGATGGAACCCAGGACCTTACACATACTAGGGAATCTCTCTACCACTAAGCTACATCTCTAGCCCATAGTTTCTTTTTAAAAAGTTGTGCATGTATTTGTTTGTATGTATGTATGTATGTTTGTATGTACGTATGTATATAAATGTTTGACCTACACATATGTCTCAGTACCATGTGGATGCCTGAGTCTTCAGAAGCCAGAACAGGTGTCAGATTCCCTGAGAATGGAATTACAGATAGTTGAGATTCACCATGTTGGTAGTGGGAATTGACCTGGGTGTTCTAGAAGAGCAGCCAGTGCTCTTCACTGCTGAGTCATCTTTAGCCCTATGCCTATCATGTCTTGACAGAGATGCTTCATATTTATTCCCTCATTTTCTCACACTGCATCATCTTCTACATTCTCCCTAATTGTAGGTGTTAAAGGTCAGCCTTTGATGAACTGCTTTATGCTGAGTAGAGATGTACCAATGAGTAAGGCAGAAATTGTCTCTCCTAGTCTGTCCCTGATGAAAGAGAATTGGAAGGGCATAACCAAAAATAGATGCTCCAAGATGGCAGAGCTGTTCTGTTGTTGCTGTTGTTTGTTAGCTAGTTAGTTAGTTTTCTTTACTGGAAGATACTTTTAGGAGAAATAGTAAGAAGGCATGGGGGCAAGTATCTAAACAGAGCCAGTGGGGGAAAGGGAAGGATCCAGAGGCTCTATGGAATATCCAAATCAGAGTCCATTTAGTAACTTTAAGGACTCCCCAACTGAGGGATAAAGCCTTTACTTTCGCTTTTTCATAGCTTGGTCATCTGTCTTTCCAGTACATTCAGTTATTCATCTCCCAAGTGAACACTGGTACCCCATTACACCAAAACTGTTATATATCCTGACACCCCACCATAGGGTATCCATGAAATTTCTGAACCTGCTGGTCCAAAGTTGTACAAATGTTTACTGTGGTTCTAATCACACAAATGTCCTATTTCTCCCTGAACATAACCTGGCAATAGCTGGTGAAGGACCACTTATACTTGGGTTCTTTACATTCTGGAAGAAATAAATTGTATAACTTTATTAAACAGGACTGAAAATAAGTAAAGGAATCAGGGAGAGGATAGGTTCCTCCAAGGGAAGGAATGCTGACAGACTTTGAGCTGAAAGGTTTTCAATTGAATCTATTCGATTGAGGACATTCTGATATTGTGTTGGACTTCTCAGATTTGTTATCATAAAAGAACTTACCTGTAGTCACAGTAATGCTAAGTCACAGGCAGAGGTAGGCAATAAACAGCTATCCAGGGAGACAGAGGTAGCCCAACCTGTCACAGAAGCATTCATCACACAGTCAGCCTCGTAAAATCCTTCACATGATTGCATTAATTTTCTCTGGAAAATTTATTTCATAGGTTTCCCTATTGGGCAAGTGTAATGGCTAATCTTGTTTGTCAACTTGACTATGTATACAATCAACTAAAATACAAGATGCTGGAAAATTCTATGAGGGATTTGTCTTGATCAAACTATCTGAAGCAGGAACAACCACCTTAAAAGTGGGCAGAACCTTCTGATGGCAGCCCAAATAAAAGAATTTTGACAAAGGTAACTTTGTTGTTGCCTGTTGCCCTCACTCTTACTGGCAAGTCCACTTATCCTGTTACTGTGACATTCATTCACCAACATTAGAACCTACTTCTTCAGACTTCCAACATAGAATGAAGACCAGAAACTCTCCAGGAATCTTCTAAGTCTTCAACACCATATTGGGAGGGACTGCCAAAACATCCAGCCTCATGGACTGAGCAAGTACTGGATTCTTGGCTTTTCCAGTATAAGACAGCTATTGTTAGCTCCCTGCACTATATCTTGTAACCAAACCTAGTAAATCCATATATATATGTGTATATGTATATGTATATGTATATGTATATGTATATGTATATGTATATGTATATGTATATGTATATGTATATGTATATGTATATGTATATGTATATATATGAGACTGATAGACAGATAAACAGACAGATGAATAGATAGATGATAGATAGAATATGTATATATAATATGTGTATATATATATATACATATATGTTCATTCTATCAATTATCTTCCTTTAGAGAACCCTGATTAACACACCAAGCATCACATTGTGTGCATACAGAAGTCAAATATATTGCTTGATGTCTCATATTGCTGGGAGACTCATTCCTATGTTCTGGTATGGATAAGTCTGAATATTCAGGAAGGCAGTCTTCAAGAGAGCAAAATTGTGGTTAAAGCCTTTAAGAAAGAACCCCCTGGACAATATCACATCTATTAGTGATTAAGATCCAGGTCAGGAAAGCCGGCCAGTGCTGATTGGGACCAAGAGATTCCATCAGCACTGATTTCACCAAGAGCCCTAATTAGACCAAGAGCTCCCATTGGACCTAGAGTATCAATCGGACCAAGAGAGGCACTCTGCAGACACAAACACTGCCTGCACCAAGTGGAGGAAGAAATGGGTAGATGCCAGTAAAAAATTAGAGTCAACAACATAAAGACAAATATGACTCCATCAGAACCTAGTGATTCTACATCAGCAAGACGTGAACATCCCAATGCAGAAGAAACAGAAGAAATCGCCCTTAAAAATGAAGTTAAGAAGATAGAGTCCCTTAAAGAGGAAATGAAAAATTTCATTAAAGAGGAGATAAAAAATTCCCTTACAGAGGAAATGAAAAACTCCCTTAAAGAGGAAATGAAAAATTCACTTAAAGAAGAAGTGAAAAATTCCCTTATAGAGGAAATTAAAAATTCCCTTATAGAGGAAATCAAAATTTCCCTTAAAGGAATGGAAGGAAATACAAACAAAAAATTGGAAGAAATCCAAGAAAGCCAAGAAAAAGCAATTAAACAGATGAAGGAAACGGATCAAGATTTGAAAACAGAAATCGAGACAATAAAGAAGACTCAATCAGAGGGAATGCTGGAAATGGAAAATCTAAGTAAAGAAACAGAAATACAGATACAAGCATAAACAACAGAGTGCAAGAGATAGAACAGAGAGTCTCTGACATTGAAGACACAATAGAGAAAATAGATTCATCAGTCAAAGAAAACATTAAAACCAAAAAATCATAACACAAAACGTCCAGGAAATTTGGGACACCATGAAAAGACCAAACCTAAGAATAATAGGGATAGAAGAAGGAGAANAATACCAACTCAAAGGCGTAGAAAATATATTCAACAAAATCATAGGAGAAAACTTTTCCAACCTAAAGAAGGAAATACCTATGAAGATACAAGAAGCTTACAGAACACCAAATAGACTGGATCCAAAAAAAAGTCCCCTTGACACATAATAATCAAACTGCTAAACTACAGAATAAAGAAAAACTATTAAGACCTGCAAAAGAAAAAGGTCAAATAACATATAAAGGCAGACCCATCAGAATAACACTTGACTTCTCAATGGAGACTATGAAAGCTAGAAGGTCCTGGAGACATTATGCAGACACTAAGAGACCATAGATGCCAACCCAGACTATCATAACAAGAAAAACTCTCAATCAGCATAGGTGGAGTAAACAAAATATTTAATGATAAAACCAGATTTAAACAATACCTATCCACAAATCCAGCCCTACAGAAAGCATTAGAAGGAAAAACCCAACCTAAGNAAACTAGATATACCCCTGAGAATATAGGCAATAAATAATCCCACACCAACAAACACCAAAGAACAGAAACACACAACACTACCACCAAAAAATAACAGGAATTAACAATCACTGGTCATTAATATCCATTAATATCAATGGTCTCAATTCCCCTATAAAAAGACACAGGCTAACAGAATGGATACAAAAACAGGATCCATCCTTCTACTGCATACAAGAAACACATCTCAATGTCAAAGACAGACACTACCTCAGAGTAAAAGGCTGGAAAAAAAACATACCAATCAAATGGACCTAAGAAACAAGCCGGTGTAGCTATCCTGACAGCTAATAAAATAGGCTTCAAACTAAAATTAATCGAAAGAGATCAGGAAGGACATTACATATTTATCAAAGGGAAAATCCACCAAGATGAAGTCTCAATTCTGAACATTTATGCCCCAAATACAAGGGCACCCACATTTGTAAAAGAAACATTACCAAAGCTTAAATCTCACATCAAACCCCACACATTAGCAGTGGGATATTTCAACACCCCAGTCTCACCACTGGATCAATCTGTCAGACTGTAACTTAAACAGAGAAATAAGGGACCTAACAGAAGTCATGACTCAAATGGACTTAAAAGATATCTACAGAATATCTACCTTCTTCTCAGCACCCCATGGGACTTTCTCTAAAATTGANCACATGCTCGGTCACAAAGCAAATCTCAATCAATACGAAAAAATTGGAATCATCTCCTGTTTTTATTAGACCACCATGGCCNAAAGTTAGATTTTAACAACAAAAATTACAGAAAGCCTACAATCTCATGAAAACTGAATAATGCCCAAATCAATCACCAATGGGTCAAGGAAGAAATAAAGAAGAAAACAAAGATTTCCCAGAATTCAATGAAAATGAAAGTACAACATACCCAAACTTATGGGACACAATGAAAACAGTGCTAAGAGGAAAATTCATAGCACTAAATGCCTACATAAAGAAGATGGAGAAATCTCACATTAGTGACTTAACAGCACAACTGAAAGCTCTAGAACAAAAAGAAGCAAACTCACCCAGGAGGAAGAGACGACAGGAAATAATCAAATTGACGGCTGAAATCAATGAAATAGAAACAAAGAGAACAATACAAAGAATCAGTGAAACAAAGGGTTGGTTCTTTGAGAAAATCAACAAGATAGACAAGCCCCTTTCCAAATTAACCAAAAGGCAGAGAGAGAGCATCCAAATCAACAAAATCAGAAATGAAAAGGGAGACATAACAACAGACAACAACAAAATCCAGAGAATGATCAAGTCATACTTCAAAAATCTGTACTCCACAAAATTGGAAAATCTGAAAGAAATGGACAATTTTCTGGATAGGTACCATATACCAAAGTTAAATTAAGACCAGATAAACTATTTAAATAGAACAATAACACCTAAGGAAATAGAAACAGTCATTAAAAGTCTCCCAACCAAAGAAAGCCCAGGACCAGATGGTTTCAGTGCAGAATTCTACCAGATTTTCAAAGAAGAGCTAATTCCAATACTATTCAAATTGTTTCACACAATAGAAACAGAAGGAACATTACCAAACCCTTTTAATGAGGCTACAGTTACCCTGATTCCCAAACCACACAAAGATGCAACAAAGAAATGAATTACAGACCAATCTCCCTCATGAACATTGATGCAAAAATACTCAATAAAATTTTGACAAACGAAATCCAAGAACAATCAAGAAAATAATCCACCATGACCAAGTAGGCTTCATCTCAGGGATGCAAGGATGGTTCAACATAAGAAAATCTGTCAATGTAATACACCATATAAACAAACTGAAAGAAAAAAAAAACCACATGGTCATCTCATTAGATGCTGAAAAAGCCTTTGACAAAATGCAACACCCCTTCATGATAAAGGTCTTGGAGAGATCAGGAATACAATGAACATACCTAAACATAATAAAGGCAATTTACAGCAAGCCAACAACATAGTTTAGTTTTGTTTACCAAGAACATCTTTTTTTCTTAGTTGATTATTTCTTTCTGTCTTTTTTTCCTTAAATCTGAAAGAACAGAGATAGGTTATTGTCCCAAATATAATGCAAAACAGAAATTATAATTATTATGAAATAAAGCACATTAGGAATTTGTATGCTTTTAAGCAGGTTTTAAANACTTCTATTGAGGATGGAATGATGGTCCTTCTCATGTCTGTGCTGTATTATTGACCCTTGCTCTCTTTCTATGGCTCAGTCTACACAATGTTGGAAGACAGTAGTGAAAGGAAGCACACAGAATCATTATGCTGTGCAATGGCCTCACAGGTGACTGGAAGGCTACACTCAGCTCTTAAAGAAGATGACTGGGGATATTACACACAGAAGAAAATATAATAAATAGCCTGGAGAAGAACATAGGCCACAAAGTTCTGCAGAATTTTTATTAAGGACATTCCCATTTGTGGTCAAAATCTCTTACATAAAACACACTCCAGTTTCCTCTTGGAGNAAGGAGACAATCTCTTCAGTCAAGGTTCAAACTAGTTTACTTTTAAATTCATGCCATACATTGAAATGACATAACTCATAGTTTAATTAAAACTGTTATTTGCATATATATTGAATATATAAATATATTTGAATATAAATATTGTTATCTGATTGCCCTTATCTTCATCCTCTCTTATCTTGCTCATTTCCTTGTCCATCCTTCATCTTCTCTATTAATCTTTTTCTCATATCTATGTTTTCTGTTTTGTGTACTTCTGGTTTTGACAAGAGACATCTGTGTGGTATTGGATTGGATTAACTGTAGCCAGTGGATAAATCCCAGAAGGTAAATTACCTCTCCAAGAATCCACCAGTAGACCATAGGTCATCAGTATGAANTAGGATTTCATGAACTCCTCTTGCACCCTAAATTACTATTGACATTGCTTGTATTGTGCATGGCCAGTGCAAAAAAGTCATAACTGCTGTGGGTTCATGCTTACTTTGGTTGTGTCATATCTAGAGATAGGGATTTCACTAATCTTATCCCTATCTTCTGGATCTTACATTCTACCCATCCTCTCTTTCATGGTGTTCCCAGATCCTTGGAAAAGGTAAACTAAATGACTTGGTTATGGGTAAGCCCTTATATATCATTTATTCTCAGAATCTTGGGAACCATGAATCTCTACATTCTGCTACTACTACTCACTGCAAATAAAAGCTTCTCTGATCAGGGTTGAGAGTAAACATAGACTTTTAGAAGGCAGTTTGTGATTATGTCTGCTTAGTTAAACATCAGTAGTAATTTCCCTCATAGGGCCTTTGGCCTCCCAAGACATGAAACCAGGTTTAGAATACCAAGCATGGGATCACTTCTGTGGAACAAGGCTCAAAGCCAATCNGAGAGAACCTGATTAACCCCATAAATGTGGTAGTTACCACCTTCCGTAGGCTCATATGTTTAAATATTCAATCCCTAGTTAGTAGAACTGTTTGGAAAGGATTAGGAGATGTGACCTTTCTGGAAGGGGTGTGTCACTAAGGTGAGCTTTGAGGTATCAAAAGCCCATATCATTCCCAGTTAGTTCCCTCTCTCTTTTTGTCTCCAACTCGTGGACAGATGTAAGCTCTCAGCTACTGCTTCAGTGCCATGCCTGCCTGACTTCTGTCAATCATCATTCTCTCTACCATATAGTCATGGGCTACCCTTTGGAATTGTGAGCCCTCCAGTTAAATGCTTTCTTTATAAGTTGCCTTGATTATGATGTCTCTTCATGGCAATGGAAAAATAACTAAGAAATCATGCTACTAAAAGTTTCTAAGACATCATGCTATTATTGCACATGTGAACACATCTGCCTGACAGATTGGTGTTGTAGCTTGGATAATTCATAGCTGGATATGACCATTGCTGCTTTTTCTCTCCAGGAGTCTGCATAGCAACTGCCAGCACTTTGAAAGATAGTCAGCAAGCAAGAAGTTTCCAGGTCACTTCCAGCTTGCTCCTTCTATATTTTGCAACTGTATTGTATGGCATCTTCAGAAATAGGGTCTTATCAAATTCTGGTGGGGGACCAAGTAGAAAGTCAAAATCCTGTATTGACTTGAGGGTCTTTGGAGCCTCCCTGAACAACAACTTCTTAGGGAGTCATCCAACACCAGGCACTGGGATTCTTGTTTCTATCTCACCACTTCTAGGAGAAGCATTATCTAGCCATACTGGCTATTTACCTTCAAAGTTTTTCTTTTTAATTCCTTATATAGTCTTGTCCTTAATTATTGTCAGAAGTGTATCTGCCAAAAGTTCCGTGGATCCCTCTTCATTCAATTTTCCTTTGCAGTTTTAATTGTTTTCCGTTGCTGTGATAAAATGCCATGACCATAGGCAATTTAGGAAGAAACTGTTTATTTTGGCTTATATTTCCAGAGGAACAGAATCCATCATGGTGTCTCCATGGAAGTATAAACAGAAAGCTGGCTTGTTGTATTTCACCTACATTCAGGAAGCAAAGAAAACAGGAAGCTAGTCCAGGCTATAAAAGTTCAAATCCCTCTCTCAGTGACATAATTCTTCCGGCAAGGTGCCATCTCCTAAAAATTCCATAAACTTCACAAATATCAACACTGTTGTGGTTTGAATGAAAATGTACCCCATAGGCTCACAGGAAGTGGCACTATTAGGTGTGCCCTTATTGGAGGAAGCATGTCACTGGGAGTGGGCTTTGAGGTTTCAAATGCTCAATCTAAGCCCAATGTCTCTCTCTTCCTTCTGCCTGTTGATCCCAATGTAGAACTCTCAGCTATTTCTCCAGCACCATGTCTGCCTGCATACCACCATGTTTCCTGCCATAATAGTAGACTAAACCTCTGCAAGCCATCCCAATTAAATGTTTTCCTTTAAAAGAGTTCCCATGATCATGGTGTCTCTTTACCCAATAGAAATCTTTACTAAGGAAAACAACAACTGGGGATCAAGCATTCAAATACATGATTCTATGGGAGACATCTCTCATTTAAAGTACCACATTCCACCTCCATAGACTCATGGTCATTTCATAACACAAAGAATACCTAGTCCAACTTCAAAAGTCCCCTTAGTCTTCAACAGTCTCAACATTGTCCAAAAGTACAAAGTCTCTTCTAAGATTCAAGACAATCCCTTAATTTCAACCCCCTGTAAAGTCAAACATCTAATGATTATTTCCAATATACAGTTGCAAAGAATATGCATTAACATTCCAAAAAAGGATGAATAGTGAGAAAAGACTGGAACAAAGCAAGACAAAAACCAGGAGGGGAAACATCAAATTCTCAGCTCCATGTACAGTATCTGGGTCTTAAATTTCAATGGGTTAAAATGGCTCTGCCATTCCATCTTTTTGGCTAGTAACATACATCCCTCTCTCTCTTTCTTTCTTGGGCTGGTTCTATTCTCTGCATATAGTACTCCTTGACAGATATCTCATAGCTCTGGCATCTCTAACATCTCCAGGTCTCCATGGTAACCCAAGCTTCAATTCACAACTTCATGCAATGGCATCTCAGAGCTTCCTTGCATAGATGTCAACTCTGCTATACATTCCTTGGCCTGACTGGCTCTTAGAAACCAAAACGTTTTATTTTGATTTAACTTACAACAAGTAAAGGGAGTTATAGGATCCAGGAGAGGTAAGACCTGATCCAATGAACTCTGACTTGGTCTGTAGTACCAAGATCCAGCATCCAGGATCATGAGATAGCCAAGAAAGAGTGAGAATGTATGAATTTCAATTCTTAAGGGATCCCTGTCTTGGCCACATCCTGGGTGGGGGCAGGTACCTAGCAGTTACCTGCTGCCTACTAGAGTGGTGCTTCAGGAATGAAGCACAGATGACTACCCCTACATCTCTCTCTTTTGTTTAAGGAAGAAAGTTCTAACCTAACAGAAAACTATACAATAGAAATAATTATGCAGGAGAAATAAAGGGTAATGACATAAACAAATGGAACTACAACTAACAAGAGCAACATCAAACAAGAGACACATACTAAAGTCCAGAGAAGTCTGGAGCATAGGTAAATGGCACATTACAGAGATCATTCCAAAAGGTGACTTATCCTGAAGAACCTGAATCTAATACCTCATATGTTCTAGCTAAGATACAAGAAGATTGTAACTAAAGCTGTTAGTCTTTAATCCCATCAACGACATGAGAAGGCATATAATAATACCTGAGAAATGGGAGATGGATGCCAGCAGCTTTGGGGAGTCTTGTGAGAGTAGACAGAGACAGCTGGCAGCCTGGACAGTCACCTAAAGTTTCTCAGCATTGTTGGTGCGTTCAAATTGACTACAAGTCCAGAGTATCTGACAGATCATTTTCAGAAGCAGGAATTTTGAAAGACCATCTTATCCTGTCTCAGCGGAGTTGAGTAGTCACTTTTCCTTGTGTCCCACTCATCCAGAAGGGACAGCATTCATACTGTCAGCAGACGAGGCAAAGGCAGTTCTTTGCCCAGTAGGCCATTTCATGCCAAGAAGAAGAGAAACTTCCAAATGGAAATGTCTTAGAAGCCCAGCATTCTCTCAGGAACAAAATGGTGCTGCCAGGAGCAATCATGTCTCATGTCAACAGAATTCTAAGTTATTTAAACGCCATATTCTCTAGGTCTGTGAAGTGTTTGGATACTACTTGTCCATCTGACCTATATATCTGTAAATCCCGACAACCTAACTAACATAACTATAGAGATGACAAGCATAGGTGACTATAAATCTGTAAGTCTTATCTACCTAAATAACCTAAGGACTAAGGCTTCACATAAACAAGGTAAACAGTGTGTAAGTAAATGTACAGTAGAACAATGGCCTAAAAGTTGTGACAATACACAAAATAGCTTAAGCAGAGGTAGGAATGTATAGTGAAATATGCAATATGACAATAATCCTAAATATGTATCAATATACAAAATGTCCTAAACAGAGGTAGAACATACATATAGTATGACAAATATAATTTTACATTTTTAACAATATACAAACACTTCAAATAAGAGTAGAACTATATGTACATTACAACAAATATGGTTCTGTATTTGTATCAATATACAAATTATCTTACACAGGAATATAAAAATAGTTTGAATTTGTTTCAATATACAAGAATCCATAACAGTGCAATTTATCTAAGGCTGATATTTTACTAAATTAGTTTGCTAGTATATACAATAATCTACCTTAATATCCTATACCTACCTATCCATTCCCCTTTTTCTTTTCTTGAGGAGAATACTGTGTTCAATGTTTTCTTCCACTCCCAAACCTATAACCATTATCTATAACCCTGAGAAACATGAAACCTTTGGGAGAAACGGCGTCATTTTCTTAGAATTACTTCCTGCTGTTCAGGGGGTGATGGCATCTCTGTGGGGTCCTGTAAGAAAGCTCAGATAGTTAGGTCTCAGTTGGACTAACTGTAGATTCTGCAGCCAGTCTCAGAGTAATGTGTAGGGTTTTCTGAGCTACACTTCTGGATAGAAGTGTAATATGATGGACCATCTTATCATGTAACTATCTTGGAGAGTTTTCAGTCCAAGGTTGATCATTGAGTAATGTTTATGAATACCACAACATTGTTCTGGACTGGGTAGAGTTGTTGTTGTGGGGTCCCATCTTCCTTCTGGAGAGTTCAGAGATTGTTATTAGAAAGACTTACTTTTGTTTTTACTGTGGAAAACTTGAACACTTTTAACATTAAAATAGAAAGTTTGGATTTATTCTGGAAAAAGAAAGGATCCTCCAAAAGCAAGGTCAAGCATGGAAAGAAATAGAATCCTGATGACAATGGTCCCTTTTTATTGGTTTTCTTCTGTCCCACACCAGGCAGCTCTTCTGATATGAGACAGAATCTCTTAACTTTTTCTTATAGCAACATGCTTGGGTTAGAGAAAGAGGGAGCCAAATTTCAACTCCAAAGCCCACTTGATATATAATTAAATTGGAACCATAACTTTTCTAGAGTTAAAGAGATATAGATGTTAGGCAGTGATATAATACCCTGTGTAGATTGATACCAATAGATTCTTTCCTGCTGCTGTTGACATCTGGATATTCAAGGCCTTATGATTTCTGGAAGATGGGTATTTCTATTATCCTGTAAAGACAAAAGCAGAACCCTGCCCCAACCTTTGTTTTTTAAATTTTTCTTACAACTTGTAGAGATGTCACATCAATGGATGAGCTTTTACTTCTCCTCATCAAGGGGTTTCTCCTGTTTGAATCGAATTTTTATTAATTTTGTTGGTATCCATAGCTTTTCTTTTCTTGCAGAAACAAAAGCAAACCCCTTCCCTAACATAAGATGTATACTAGTTTCCATTCTGAGGTCAACACATTTTTCAAATAAACCAGTTGGTTTAGCTCAGAAGTTTTTTCTGTTGTCCAAGGTCTCTCTGCCACTGTTGTTCCTTTCTCATCAGCATTGAGAAAATTCAAGGTTAATAAAGCATTATGCACTCTATTTCTATAAGTCATTGTTATCTGTTGCTGTTTATTTAGCATATCCTTTTAAGTTTAATTGGNTCTTTCTATGACTGTTTGGCCTGTGGGATTGTGTGGTATACCTGTAACATGCTTTATATTATAATAGGCAAAAAAACTTTATCATTTTATTTGAGACATATGCTGGGGCATTGTCAGTCTTAATTTGTACAGGTATTCCCATGATGGCCATAACTTCTCATAGGTGTGTAATTACAGAATCAGCCTTTTCAGAACTCATAGGATTTGCCCATTGAAATCCTGAATAGGTGTCAATGATACGGTGTACATATTTTAATCTTCCAAATTCTGCAAAATGAAACACATCCATCTGCCAAATTTCATTTCTTTGTATATCTTTTGGATTGCTTCCTGTGGGTAATGGAGTTTGGTTATAGAAGAAACAAGTAGGACATTTTCTTACAGTTTCCTTGGCTTGTTGCCAAGTGATGGAGAAATCCTTCTTCAAACCCTTGCTATTTACAGGGGTTTTTTTTATGAAATTCTGAGGCTTCTAGCACATTTCCTATTAGTAACTGATCAATCTTATCATTACCTTGGGCTAGAGTCCTGGCAGACCAGTATGGGATCTGATATATATAGGATGTTCCTTATTTCTGATGATTTCCTGTAATTGTGAGCCAAACGGGTAAGTACTGGATCCCCAGGAGGGGTGTGAATTTTAAAAGAGACAGGGAAGCATGAGAAGTGTGCCCACTATAGCTTAGCCGTGGAGGCTAAGTGTGGAAGCCCCAAACACTTGGAGTTTGCCCCACGTGAGTGCCAGATAAAGTGGCAATTCCACGTAGTTTATCCGATAGTCAAAAGAAGTTTATTTTGAGTTAACTTACAACAAGCAAAGGGAGTTATGGGATCCAGGAGAGGTGAGGCCCAGTCCAACGTGGTTCTCTGGAGAACTCTGATTTGGTATATAGTACCAACATCCAGCATCCAGAATCATGAGGTAGCCAAGAGAGAGAGAGCACGTATGCATTTCAGGTCTTAAGGGGTCCCCGTCTCGGCCACTCCTTGGGCCGAGGTACCTAGCAGTTACCTGCTGCCTACTAGGGGTGGTGCTTCAGGGGTNAAGCACAGACAACCACCCCTATAACTGCCAAGTTCTGTTTCACAACTTACAGGGAGATCAACAGGTTGGAAAGTGTCCTTTCCAAGTAGTTCATTTGGTCTGAGCTTCCTTCAGGTAACCCAGATAGTCTCTGGTTCTTCTAGACAACTTGTCTCTTCTGCCTCTTCCAGACAGTCTAGCTAGTCTGAATGTCTTCTAAGTAGTTCAACTTGTTTCTGTTTCTTCCAGGTGACTCAGCTGATTTCTGCTTCCTCCAGGTATCTTGCTGATTTGAGCCTCTTCTAGGTAGCTCAACTGGTGTCAATCTCTTCCAGACAGCTTGGCTTCTCTGATTGGAGAGTGAGAGGCCTGGTGAATCTGGTAAGTTTCAAGGATTGATTGAAGCATTTGAATTGTTTACTTCCTAAACAGTTTGTGTGTTTCCCTGAAAGACAGGATGTTTCACCTCCAGTTATAACATCCTGTGTCTTATTTAGCTCCCTTCTAAAGTGAAACATTTTACAACTCTTTAGAACATTCAATGTTTTAATAATGAGCTTGCCTCCAAACTGGAAGGTTTGCTCTAAAATAAAATTGCTACATGGTAAGCCTTTGTTCTCCTCAGAAACCCCATGAAGCAAGCCACTGTCTGCATTACTCTCATTATTGTCTGACAGCCGCCTAATAGAAGGGCCCATTACACTCTGCTGATAGCTTTCAACTGCTTTTCTAGTCCTAAATTCTAAAGTGTGACTTGAATTCCAAAAGATGATAATGACTTACCCAGACACACAGCCAAATAAGCCTTTAAAATACTTTACCTGTAAACATCATAAATTTCCTAAAAACAACTTTTCTAATTTTAAGATTGTCAAGAAAAATCTTTCCAACAACACTAAAATACCTGGCCAGATCTAAACATAAGTTTCTCAAATTTTTTCCAAAGTAGAACTCAAAACACAAGCTTCTGAAAGAATTTTTCCTGTGAAAGCCATTTCAAGCCAAGATGCCTAGGTGACAGAAGAAACTAAGGTTCCTGGCTGCAGTTAGCCCAGCTCCAGATCACAGAGCTACAGTTCATAATATGCTCTCTATACAGCTCTCTCAGAAATACACAATCTAGCCAGTGACCTGCCAAGCCTGCTATCTTCTACCTCAGTGCCAGTTTGCAGTTGACCTCTCACACTCTACCATCACTGAACNCATCTTTGCAGCCTACATTCCTAATCTTAGCACTTCATTAAGCTGAACTGCCTTTTCAGCATTATCAGCATTTCCAGAGCTCTAAGGCTAGAGTCAGTGATATAGACCTCACCCATAAGACTTTGCTCAGTACACCATCAAGGAATGAGAATCTCAGTCTGAGATTTTTTCTGAGAGGACCAAGCAAATATCATGACAGCCTGCCCTGATAACTCAGTTAAGAACTAGGCCTCAGATTTCCTTCCTTTTTGGAACCAAGGAAGCAATTTCTGAGGAAGAGCCTTGAACAAAGGACAATCCATCTCCAACAGCCCCAACAGCAAGGATGAGGAGGTCTGGTAATGCAGTCCAGGCCTGAGCCACAAACAGCTCAGAGTGACAACCAAATAAGGACAAAGCCTGGGACTTGTNCAGGCCTGCCCCCAAATGAAAAACTATAGCCCCTGACTAGCCTTGGCCAACTAGAATGCACTAATATGATTGCCACTTGCTTGAGCCAATCATATCTGAAGTGACCTAACTGCCTTAGGACCTCCCCTTGGCTATGCTTAAAAGGAGCCCACACATCCCTCTTAGGGTCTTCACCATCTTGCCTTTGTGTAGGATGACAGGCTCCAACATACTGGAATAATAAACATTCTTGCTGATTGCATATGTGGATGGTGGTCTTTTGTGGGACTTCTCCAGGACCCTAACATATGGTGCCTTGGCTGGGAAGTCCCCTCAAGACTGTTGATATGTTGAGTGTCTGATATCCCAGCTGGTGAGTGTGAGTGCTTTTCGTCTTGATCTGTGTTCTGACTGTTACTATGTTACTGTTTTGTTCCAAATGTTTATGTCTATGGGAAGTTGGAGCTGACTAAGTAGATGCCTGAATGCTAGGTGGATGCAATAGTAGTGTTCATGCTGTACATGTCAGGAGATATCTTTGCCTGCACCTTGGTAGGGAATTTGGGACACCTTTTATTGATAGCAGGTCACTCCGGCCAGGCAGGGCTTGTGTACCACAAAAGGGCCATCTGATAGATGGAGCTTGCTTAACTGTGAGAAGGGCTGCTGTCTCAGTGCTGGAATACTGGTACTTGGTTGTCTATGCCATTGTTATTGGTTACTGTCTACTAACCTCCTTAATTTTCCTGGAAAGGAATGAGGCAAACAACCTTTTCCCTCTCCATTGAGAATCTTATTGGAACATTTCCAGGACCTTGGGGCCCAAGCCGATGACTTGGGACTTGTCTGGAAAAGAAAACACTTCAAAGAAAAAAAAAAGAGAAAGAGAAAGAGGCACGTCAAGGGCCACATACCCCCTCTGGCCCCCCATTGTCCCTTGATTTCAGGCCCATGGCACGGGTGGGGCTTGTCCTGGTATGCAGAAGAGGCCTGCAGCCAGCCAGTGGGTCTCACAGAGAGCTGGGGTATATGGGCCATACAGGTAGGTGGGGACGGGATTATGGGGACACATGCTCATGCAGGTGAGGCAGTGAGAAGTTAACTGCCTGCAACTGATAAGCTGAAGCAAATGGAACAGACAATCTGGGATTAATTATGTTGTTTCCAGAGGAGTTAACAATTTTCTTGCAGGACTGCCAATGGCACCGTGTGCCTANTGTTCCCCATTCCTTTCTTCCTAAGCTAAGTTCTTTACTCACTGTAATACATTTTACAGTTTGTGATAACATCAACATCTGGTCTTTTGCTGGCCAGCTGCTAGCCTGACACTGAGAAACTGTGAAATTAAACCAGCTTATAAAAATATAATATATTTGGGGGAAATTATGCTTTGTTTCTACAGGAAAAGAAAAATTACATGAATTTTGGTCATTTGAATTCAATGGGTTATAAATGTTTGTCATCATTTAAGGCAATTGGATTCCACATTGTCACTGGGTAGGAGAAGGAAAACTGCTACTAATCTCAGATGTTCCANGTTGAGGTTTTTATATATACATATAAATTCAGAATAATTTTTGTTATGAGATATATCTATTTCTGCTCTTATTTGAAATATTGTACCTATGCAATGTTCTGAACTGCTGGGAAGAAATCACAGGAAAAGACTTTGATGGAAATTTGCATGTTGTCTGGGAAGCAAGGGAGAAGGCAGGACACTGGAATAATGAAAAAGAAAAAAGAAAAGGAAATTTGTCTATGTCTGGCTGAACCAGAAGAACAAAGATAGGAAAAGCCAGACTTGAGGATTCATGGGAAGTTATAGAAGGCCAGAGGGGATATAAACTATATTGAACTTGAAGGGAAACTGTAAAATATGTTGGATATTTGAGCATAATGGGTTAATTCTGGTTGGTTTTCTTCATTTTAAAAACAACTGGTGAATCTTCACTGCAGAATGTTTATTCTAAAAATGGAATCAGGCTCTTTAAAATAAAAGAAAAACAAAACCTGAAAAGTCCATCTAAATAATATATCTACAGGATAACAAATTGGCCTGGTTTTTGTTACAAAATTTAGATATATTTTCAAGATTAGGCCTAAGTTTGTTCAAGTCAGATATATTTAATAGATAGTGGTCCTCAAACCTGTCAAAGATCTGATGAATATGGCATTTAAATTATTTAATAAAAGCTTACTATGACAGAAACTCCCAGCTTCTAGTAATCACTCCCAAGGTCTCCAAAGAAGAAATGAAACAACACGATGATGCCACCTAGATTGCTGTTAACACTGACCACTAGGCAAGATGCCCTACTCAATACAACACCTGCTGCCAGGGATCTGGCCCAGACTTTGGACAAGTGAGACACTGACAAAATAAGATCAGTCTTCTCCAAGACTGATCCTCCACAAAGAAAACTCTCACAATATGGACCTGGCAGCCAAAGACTGATGCTGTCCTGCCAAAGCTATAAAAACCACAGGAGCCTGGGATGGATGGCAGTCTGGAGAATGGACAGTCTCTGTCATATTTTTTAGTAGATTTAGAAGCTGTTTGGTCTGCATTTCTGCTCACTCCGAATTTACCTTTCTCAGATCTCTGATGGTATTGATGACTAGGCTAGCTATAACTTTGTCAACTTAGCAGCATCAGACAACCAGATCCTTCCACAAGACTGCAGCCACCTTTTTAATTCACTAATCAATACATTAATTAATTAAAGCTACTGAGTCTCTTGATAAGAAAAGACAAACAGGTTTGCCTTATTCACAGGCTTCATATTAAGGGATAAACACATTTCAAACATAACTTAAAATAACTGTTCTTAATAATAACTGCTCATGTCTCTGATAAATGATTAAATGAAAAAAACATGAAAGTCTAAATAAATTCTAAGGGTCTAAGAAATATAAAGGTCTGAGGACATAAAGGCTTGAGTTACATGGGTCTGAGAAGATATTTTTAAAAATACAGATGCAATTTATGGGGATATAAAAAAGATGGTTAAAATATATGAAAGACATTACAAAATTTCTTTCCTTTGCCATACTGTCATTGAATTGAAATTTCAAACATTCAAAATTTAACATTAATGGAATTCTGACAAGCTAATAGAGCAATGACTGCTTACTGTTTGGGTCATGAGCTCAAAATTTTAGATTTCTTTTGGTTGTCTTCTGAATATAGATTTACAGATGCTTTTCATTGGGCCAATGACATTTCAGTCCAATTTGTACCTAGCTCTCTGGACAGAAGGAAAATGTGCATACCTTTTAACTCAAATCTGTATTTTTTGCTAAAACTCAAAGATGAGTCTACTCTTGTTGTTTCACAGATATCTGCTACCTACTTTTTCTACAATATGGATTTCAATACAGATTGAGAATGCTAATGTAGCTAAAACTTTATGCCTTTTATGAAATGAAAATTCATATAAACTTCAAAAAATTTTTAAAAAATCATAAAACTTATTTCCACTTCTCACAGGTGAAAAGAATTCCAGATGAATACAGCCTAAATTTCTCCACCTGTCTAGTCCTGANGATGGTATTTTTTCTCTCTCCTGGTCTTGGGACTCCTACCTCTCCTTAATTACTGAGACTATGTGTAGAGCGAATCTTAAACGGTCTTATTAATTGAAAACACCAGGCTAGGTATTGAGGTAAATTCTGAATGATCAGAGAGACAGAACAAGCCACAGCCAACCTCACCTTGCCAACTCCTCAGCTGATCTTGTTTCCTCAGACTGCAGGCTTCTGAGTCCTCTCCCGAATGAATCTCAGCTCAACTGCTGCTCAAAGCCTGAAAGCTTAAGAGGCCTCCTAGCTTCTGGTTTCCACACCTTATATACCTTTCTGCTTCCTGCCACTCCTTTCTGGGATTAAAGGCATGTGTCTTTCTCAAGCAAAGACATGAGATCTCAGGTGCTGGAATTAAAGGTGTGTGCCACCACGCCTGGCTGTTTCCAGTGTGGCCTTGAACTCACAGAGATCTGGATGGATCTCTGCCTCGGGAATGCTAGGATTAAAGNCATGTGCTACCACTGCCTAACCTCTATGTTTAATCTAGTGGCTGTTCTGTTCTCTGACCCCAAATAAGTTTTNTTAGGGTACACAATATTTTGGGGGACATAATATAATCACCACAACTATGGGTCTAAAAGTTCTAAATAAATTCATAAATTTTAACTTCTCTTCCTAGTTTGTATCTGTCTCAACAGGTTTCTACTTGGCTGACAGACATATCCAAATAACAGTTGCTGATGACAACCTGCTCCAAATGACTATGAGCCCTGAATGTGCTGAAAGCTGATATGGACCAATCCAACTGATATAAATACTATCTTTTCAGCTGGTCAGTGAACCAGATGCTTCTAAGTTCCCTCCTTGCCTTTGACTAGTATCCTAGCCTTCAGGGCCCTGACAACAATGTCCTAATGTCAGCAGAAAGTAATTACAGAATCGAATATGTTGCCCTTGTCTTATCCCCCTGGAATGTTATATCAAACTGGTGTTTCTTGTCATAGGGAACCTGAGATAGGATAATTGGTCACTCTGGTTAACTACTGTCTTGTCAACCTTAGCTGGGCCCTTACTGTTGGCTCTGACCTATGAACCATGTATAATTAATGCTTTAATCATGTTTATTAAGGAACAGAACTCCACAGTCCAACTAATGGGTTTAAAGCAACAGTACAATCCCATGAACCAAAAAGAAACAACTTCAAGATTTGAGACAATGCACTACTCAAGGGGGGAATGAGAGGACTAGGCAAATATTATGACAGCCTGCCCCAATAAGTCAATTAAAACTAGACCTCAGTCCCTGCTTTTTGGAACCAAGCATGGAGTTTCTGAGGAAGAGCCATAAACAAAGCACAATCAATCCCAAACAGCCCCAACAGCAAGGATGGAGGCCTGGTCCATGCAGAACAGGCCTGCACCACAAATAGCTCAAGGTGACCAAATAAGAACAAAGCCTGAGACTGTTTTTGCCAACTTGACTTTGTATGGGATGACAGGCTCCAGCATGGTGGAATAATAAATGCTCTTGCTGATTGCATACATGGATGGTGGTCTTTTGTGGGACTTCTCTGGGACCCTGACAATTTCATCCTTCACATTTTAAATGTGAAGCTCCAAGTCCTCATTAAGGAGCTGGATAAACAGGAACCTGCTGGTGACTCTTCAATCTCAACTATGAGTTAAAGAATTTCAACATGAGCAGATCAAAACACTGTAGTAGATGGTAAGGGGGTTATACAGTCCAGACAAGTGACTGGTGATTTATGTAGAATTTGGGCAGGGTACAGTTCAGTTGGTAGAGTGCTAATCTAACATATATAAGGTGCAATCCTCAGCACTCCATAATGAAGGTGTGGCAGTATACATCTATAACTTCAGCACACTAGAGATGGAGGCAGAAGGCTAAGTTCAGTGTCATTTGGGTCTCTATAACCAGTTCAAATCAGCCTGGAATATAAAAATTAAGGCCAAAAATTGACAAGTAAGACCTTATAAAACTAAAAAGCTTCTGTACAGCTAAGGAAACAATTGAATGAAGAAAAAACCCACAGAATGTGAGAGAATCTTTGCTAGCTATATATCTAAGAGAGGATTAATATCCAGAATATACAAAAAAAAACTTTAAAAAAGGACATAAATGATCAATTAAAAAATGAGTTAGGGTTCTAAACNTAGAATTTTCTTTTTTTTAATTCTTCTGTCATATATTACATCCCAACCACAATTTCCCCTCCTTCCTTTCCATCTCCTCCTCCTAGTCTCTCCTTCCCACCCCCTTCCCCAGACCCCAACCTCCTTCTTTCTCCCCTCAGAAAAGAGCAGACCTCCTAGGGACATCAACCAAGCACAGCATAACATGTTGCAATAAGCCAGGCATATACCATCACTTAAAGGCTAGCTGAAGCAAACCAGTAGGAGGAAAAGGGTCCCACAAGTAGGCAAAAGAGTTGGAGATCACCCCTGCTCACACTGTTAGGAANTTCATAAAATCACCAGGCTACTCAACCATAACATTTGTGCAGAGGGCCTAGGTCAAACCCAGGGTCCCTGATCTCTGCAAGCCCCCAAGAGTATCAGTCAGTTGCTTCTGTGGGCAATGTTCCCATGGTGTCTTTGACCTCTCTGGTTGTTTCTACAATCTTTCCTCCTCTTATTCTGCAGGACTCCCTGAGATCCACTTAATGCTTGGCTGTGGGACTCTGTATCTGCTCTTAATCAGTTGCTGGATGTAGTCTCTCTGGTCTTTTAGATGAAGACTCTGCTAGACTCTGATCCCAACACACTCTGCAAGCAGGACAAACTGTAGGTTGAAAGTTTTGTGTCTGGGTTGGTGTCCCAACTGCTCCACTTGAGGCCTTGCCTAGTTACAAAAGATGGTTGGTTCAGGCTCTGTGTCCTCCTCAGGAGTATTTGCTAGGGTTACTCTCATAGATTCCATGGAGTTTCTATTGCACTAGGCTTCCACCTTGACCCCCAAATGTCCCCCAATTCCAGCCATTTCTCTCAGTATTTTCTACCCACCCCTCAACTTGATCCTTCTTGTTCCTAACCCTACCAGCCCCCAGTTCAACCATGAAATCTATTCTATTTCCCCTTCTCAGGGAGATCCTTGTGTACTCCCCTTAAGCCCTCCTTACTTAGCCTCTNTGGGTCTGTGGACCTTAACATGATTATCTTTTATCTCACAGCTAATATCCACATATAAGTGAGAACATACCATGTTTGTCTTTCTGTGTCTGGGTTACCTCATTAAGGATGACTTTTTCAAGTTCCATCCATTTCCCTGCAAATTTCATGATGTCATTGTTTTTAACAGCATAGTAATACTCCATTGTGTAAATGTACCACATTTTCATTATCCATTCTTCAAATAAAGGAAATCTAGATTGTTTTCAGGTTCTGGCTATTACAAATAAAGCTGCTATGAACATAGTTGAGTAAGTGTCCTTATAACAGGATGAAGCATCCTTTGGTTATAGCTCAGGAGTNGTATAAGTTGGGTTTTGAGGTAGATCTACTCCCAATTTTCTGAGATACCACCATATTGGTTTCCAAAGTGGCTATACAAGTTTTCACTCACATCAGCAGTGAAGGAGTTGTTCTTAATCCACATTCTTGCCAGCATGATCTGTCACTTGTGTTTATGATCTTAGCAATTCTGACAGGTGTAAGATGGAATCTCAAAGTCATTTTGATTTGTATTTTCCTGATGGCTAAGATTGTTGAACATTTCTTTAAGTGATTCTCAGCAATTTGAGATTCTTCTGTTGAGAATTCTGTTTGTTTTTTAGTTAATCTTGTACCAAGCCACTTTGCTGAAGGTGTTTATTAGTTGTAAGACTTCCCTCGTAGATCTGTACCCCATTGTTTAGTTGGATTATTTGGTTTGTTGCTCTCTAGTTTCTTGAGTTCTTCATATATTTTGGAAATCAGAGCCTTTGTCAGATGTAGAGTTGGTAAGCATCTTTTCTCGTTCTGTAGGTGGTCCTTTTGTCCTATTAATGATGCCCTTTGCCTTACAGAACCTTTTCAGTTTCATGAGCTCTCATTTATTAATTGTCAATCTTAGTGCCTGCATTATTGGTATTCTGTTCAGGAAGTCTCCTGTCTCAATGAATTCAGGGCTATTTCCCTTTTCCTCTTCTATCAGGTTCTATCTGGATTTTATGTGCTTTTAATCTTTCTCCTTTTTAAGTGTCTCCTACAGCACATCCAGCAACAATGGGTAGCCACTAAGGTGACTCTACATCTTAGACATCCAACTCATAGCCCTCCACAGGAGGTTATGCATGACTGGCTTTCTGGAATTCAAAAAGCTACTGCCTGATCCTCCTGGGGTATGCATGACTGGCTTTCTGGAATTCAAAAAGCTACTGCCTGATCCTCCTGACCCGGGGTGACACCCCAGGGATGCACACTCTTTGAGGGCTGATAGTCAATGATGGGTAAGAGCTTCTTTGGCAAGCCAACCTAAGACAGGCACAGTCCAGTTGCTGAGCCTCCCTGAGGCAGGGCCAACAAGGCCAGAGCAAAGACCTCTGACTCCTGCTGAGAGCACATGTAATAAAATAGAAGGGTGGATATGTAGTAGGACAGACCCATAGGGTCAAAGAAATTGGCTCAAATCAGCTGCCAAGGCATGCACATAATGTATGTCCTTATGAGCCAACCTAGAGTCTACCTGAGGGCCTAGCAACAGGTGCTGTCAGAGTTCCTGATCATGCACAACCAATGGCAATGCCACCAGATTGGGACACAGCTTGGGTGCTGGGAGGAGGGTATATAAGACCTTTCCCATTACTGAATAAATGGGTCTGCTGTTCACCTTCAACTGACTGCCAATGTCTGTGTTGTTGACACTGTGCATTCCCCCCACCCCTGTGGGAGCCATTAGGATCCAGCAACATNTGGCACCTAAATGTGGGGNTTCTATTACTTTCTCTTTCCTCCCTTCCTTCACCCACCATGCTTGACAGCACCTCCAAGATAGCGTGTTTCAGTGAGAAGGACCCTCAATGTTGTGTTCTTTTCATCCCTTCAGCAGGTAAATGTTGGGATCCCCATTTATTTCCTTCTTTTATGTTGTCTATCATGTTTTTCTGCCTGTCCCATTAGAAAGCCACATTTTTTCCCTCCTCCTTCCCCAAGGGAGCTGTTAGAATCCAGCAACACACTTGCTCACCATAGTTCATTGTACAGTGTCCTTTGCTGCCAGAGTTACAATAGTCATAATAGGAAATGGAGACAACCTAATTGTCATTCAGCTGATGATTCAAAATACTATTCAGCTGTAAAGAAAAATGAAATCATCACTTTTTTCCCAGAAAAAATGGATGGAACTATATAATATATTTAGTGAGGTAATCTAGACCCAGAAAGACAAATGCCTCACGTTCTCATTCATCTGCAGTTTGTAGCTCAGAATCTTCAAATGTGAGTACATAACACAGAGTAACTGTAGAAACTAGGAAAGTGAAAAGGGACCATGTGAGGGAGGCTTGAGAGGAATAAAGCTGGATATGATCTGAAATGTGAAATGGAAAAATGGGGAGGTTGCTCCAACTGGAGAGGAGTGAAGGTCAACACAGAAGGAAAAGCGGGGAGGAGGGACAAATACCACTAAGGTTGTTTGATAAAGCACCAAGGAATGCTATTATTTTATATACCTAAAATTATAAATAATACATAGAAGTATATTTGTATACATATGTATATATAGAGATAGATATAGACAGATACACTTGTGTGTGTGTGTGTGTGTGTGTGTGTGTGTGTGTGTGTGTGTGTTATGCCACTTGAAGTGACAATGGTTCCCATAAGAAGTGCAGCTTAACAAAATCCTTGGTACAGGATAAGAGAATCTTCTTTCAAATGGTTGGTCAGGGTAGTCTAAATGATTCCTAAAACAGTATGTTACAGTAAATGTATGTTACTGCTGTTTCTCTTCATTGCTTCTCAGAAGTTTAAGACAAGCCTGTATTGCTGAAGACACCACACACCAAGGACACAGGACTTGGATTATTCAAACTGGATCTAACCTGAAAGCCTCCTTCCTGTGGTCTAGCTACATGGTACCAGAAAATAGTATGAAAACTGTCAAGGGAGGGAAGCAAGTAATATTCTCACTGAGCTGTGATACCTGTGAACTACAGCAATGAACAACGTGGTAAGATCTGTAAATGTGCAGTAAGTGACACTCACATGGTACTGGT